>OZ012737.1:580160051-580234097 GCA_963859935.3 Lathyrus sativus
CCAGCCATAACATCAAAATAATCTACGACCTTAAAAGCATCATTTGAAAATGAAACACCATAAAAAATCAATAAACAAATAAAAAATACAGGAAAAACAAGACTTGAAGGCTACAACAACCCATCAGATTGGGTTTCTCAACCTTTCCACCGGACTCAACCTCCTTTGTCTCAGGTTCGTGGGTTTTTCTTGGCTCATTCTGTCTCGCTCTCAATTTCATCTTCACTCTATTTCGAGTTTACATTTCAATTTATGCTCGCGATTTTGGTTTCCTTCAGGTTTGCATTTGATTCGTCTCTCTTTTCAATATCTGTGTCTCAATCTCTTATCTCTTTCTGGTTCGACGTGTGGTGATTTGTGAATCGATTAAAGTTTAATTGTGGATATTAATGTGATTTTGGTTGTGGGATTTTTTTTTTTTGGATTTTGAAGTTCATGGGGTTAAAGGTCTGCAGAATGGTTGAATAAAAAGGAAAGTTGAAGAAGGTGGATTGAAAAGAAGAAAGAACGTTCAAAAATTTGTGAAGAGGAGGTTTTGGTTCATGAAAGAGGGGTTCATTTGAGTGATAAACTTGCAGAAATCTATTGTGTTGTGTGGCTGTTTTTTAAATGGAAGAAAAATGGTTTCGTTCTATTGTTGTTATGAAGAGGAATTTTTATGGGTGAAGATTTTGTTTAGAAGGGGAAGGTTGAGTTTAATTTAAAAAGGAAGAGGAAGGGTGAATTAGGAAAAGCTACGTTACTGTGTTTGGTTCATCTTATGCATTTTTATTCTTGACATATATGAAGTTTGCGCAGGTTGTGGTGAAAATTGTTTTTGAATACCCCTCTGCATTTTGTACATTTTCATTTTATGTTGAGTTTTTGTCGTGACTTGTGCGTGAGTCATGGTTTTGGTTGTGATTTGAATTATGGTTGATGGTGCTGTTGGTTTGAAATTTCACATTTCGTGAACTATGTTGTGTGAAATCTATTTTGTGCAGGTACATGTTGGAAGGCAGGTTGTGAATCGTGTTGTTATGGTTTGCATTGTGTGAATATTGTGAAGGCTGGTGTGGAACCAATACGCTGGGAACTGGCAGCTTCAAATGACCATGTGGGGCCTGATACGTGTAGCCATTTTTTTGGAAATTGGTTTTCTTTTTTTCTTTATTTTTTGAAAACATTGTGTATTGATTGGTTGTAAGTCATGCGTTGTGGTTGTACAAGGTGATCTGTAGTGATAATGTTGGACTTGTAAAATATATGGAAATGGCTTTGTAATGTGAACCCCCCATTTTTTTCAATTGTATTATTGGTCTCTTACTCACATTTTTTAATGGGCTTTTTGATAATGGTTTGTAAAAATGATGAATGGACTTGACAAAAATGAGATGGATTGTAGAACATGTGAAAATGGAATTGGGCTTTTTATCTTTTGTAGAATTTTGGTGGTAATTGGTAATGAACTTGACATTTAATAATATGGAACTTGAATATTTTTTAGATAATGGAGAAAACAATAGAAATTTTATTTAAGTGAAATATTTAGAATTGGATAGGATTGATGGCGAAATGGATGTTGAAACGAATATTTGGGATAATGAATAAGAGAAAATGGATGATGAACTTATATCATACAAATGAAATCTCAACAAAACCACTGATGTCCACCTTGACTGAACTCAAGCCACCACTACGCTCCAACAATTCTTGATTTAATCATGAAGAAAATTGGATCTTCAAATGCATTAAGGCCTTGAAACAATAAAATCAGAAGAATATAACTTGAAATATGAATTGTACTGTCAAAAACCCTGCCTACAAATGCATTGATCTCTAATGATCTTCAACCATGAATTACTAATAACTTGATATAGTCTGATAACATGTCCATAGATAACCCGAGTTCACACAAAAACCCTAACTAAAAGTGAACTGATCTTTGGTGATCCTCAACTATGAAATACTTTCTTTCAGCACAGTCTGATGACTTGATCCATATACAGTTGACCTGACTTGGCACAAAACCCTAGTTAAATCCTCATCCATACACCAGCTGAATCAATGCACCCTGACCTTGATCTTTAAATAACCTTTGTCTGACTGACAGATTAAGCCAAAACCATTGAACTTCAGCCCATACTACACATACACCTGACCTGACAAACCTCAAATGAACCCTCATTCATCCTTGCAACAACTAGGATTTGGAAAACAAGGAAAATGAAAGCAACAACATATATATTTTGGATTTTGAGTATGATGGTTAGTGGATGGAAGTATAGATGAAGGTTATGCATAGATGGGACAAAGTTAGGGTATGACAGGATTCTGTTGAGTACAACGGACACGAGGGGGTGCTAATACCTTCCTCTCGCGTAATCGACTTCCGAACACAGAATTTGGTTGTGAGACAATGTCTTCTCCCTTTTTTAGGTTTTCTTCGATTGTTTCCTTTCCCTATTGGGATAAATAACGTTAGGTGGCGACTCTTCTATTTTTTTCTTCGGTTGTTTTTCACAGTTGTGACAAATGTGTATCATGCTAAAGTCTAGGACAATAGGAGCCAGCATTTATACGACCGATCAGAGATGGCTCACGCATAAAGCCCTTAGATGAGGTAAGGAGAGACTCTCGTTCATTATTTCCCATGTGCTTAAGGCTTGTGACACACTATACATATTGTATTTATTAAGTGTTTTAAATTGATTAAGAGAAAGAAGAGAAAGACACAACACAAAAAATATAAGAGAGACTTGGTCCTAGATGTTATCATGCAATGTGGTCCTAAGGTTAGGATTAGAAGACGATTCTATCCTAATGTTGTCATGTAAGATGGACCTAAGGTTGGAATTAGGGAGAAGCTACCCTAATGTTGTCATGCTTGGGTTCACAACCTAATGTCTATCCTACTCCAAGCTTAATTAAAAGTTAAACTGGACTAGGAAGCCCTAAGGGAACGTGCAAGAGCAAGCAAAAAACCTAAGGAGTAACACAAACAACAGCATATGACAATGCATAAATCATAACGACAGTGTATTTCCAGCAACAACACAACAACATTTAACAACACATATTTTCAGAACAAACATGTATGCAGCAACAATAGAATGGCAGCATTTAACAACACATATATCTCTGGACAACAATATATACATGCAGGACAATATGACAACATTTAACAACACATACATCTCAGGACAGCGGTATATGCAAAGCAACAATGGATGCATTCAATAAGATCAAACACACATTAACATGAACATACATCATGTACTCCACAAGGCCAAGCAAGCATCATAAACATGCATTAAGAATTCAAGCAACATGAACACACATGCATACGATCTAGCAACTAACATGAATATGTAATTTGAAATTAGCATGTATAAAAAATTAAACAAATAGCATAAACATGCATCATGTAATCCAAGATCAAGCAAGGTGATCAATCATCAAACAATGCACATGAGCATGTATCAAGAACACCATGAGCGTGCATCAACAATTACAAGCAAGCATTATGGAAAATAACACAACTTAATCTCCAATCCATATACACACTGTAAATAGATGCTAAACAGATTAAGAAAATTCCACAAACATCTATCATATCAAGCAATGAAGGTTAAAAGTGTAAAGGATTCAAGACAAGCTCAAAAATCAACAAAAACCACATTCAACATCAGGTGTAATTAACAAAAACCTTATATGGTGTAACCGGTTACACCATGTTCAAAAACAAATCCAGGTGCACAGGCAAGGGTGTAACCAGTTACTCCACAGGTGGTAACCGATTACACTTGTAGAAACAACGGAAAATCAGTTATCAGAAGCACTTTTCATAATAGCTTATTAGATCCAAACATCAAATGTTAGGACATGCAATTGTACACAAAAATCACAACAAGTATGAGCAATTAAACACCAATTGAATCAATCAAACATCAACATTAATAAGCATGCAAATCTATGGACCGAACCATATAATAATCATAAGAAACTACATTGTGAAAATGCAAATTAAGTTAGAACCAAGTTTGGATCCAAGAATTACCAACCTACAAAGCGGAGATTTGCTTTGGTAATTGCTGTAAACAGATTTTGATGAGAAACACTAAGAAAACTAGAGATCTGATGAATTCCTAGCATGGAAATTGATGGACGGCGCGAAAATCAATCAATATCGAATGTGCTTCAAAAGCTCTTTAAGAAACCACTTCTAAAACTTAGATCTAGATCCAAATCAACTTTTATTGTAGAATCTAATCAATGGAAGAGTAATGTGATGAAGGTTTAGCTCAAAAATTAACATGTTTCAATGCAAACCTTGTTAAGCTTTAATGGTGGAGCTTTGGTGAGGTTAGGGATGAAAATGAAAATGGAGAGAGTGAGTGAAAAGTTCTGCACAAAATGATAGAGAATTGAGAGTGAATTCAGAAAAATGATGAAAAATGATTAGGGTCACTTGTGGAATGGAGCAAGTTCGTTTAAATAACAATTAGGCTTGGAGCTCAAAGAGGTTTAGAATTTGGTTTGGAAATACACTTCGGAGTTAGGTATGAAATAAGGTTTGAAATGTGGTATGAAGTTAGTTAGAAATGCAATGCTCTAGATCCTTCTACTGAAACAATAGTGAATCCAAGCCAAAATGAATTTGAGTGAAACTACTACAATGCTGAAAACCTGTTGTTCTTGGCAGAAATGACTTGATGTAACCGGTTACCACATTCAAAAGTTTGAATCTGGTGCCATCTAGATGGGTGTAATCGGTTACAGGCTTTTGGGTAATCAATTACATCAAGACAAAAATGAGAAATTCACCTTGTTGCAACCTGTTTTGAGTGCGACTTCACATCTGAATCTTAGCCTTTGATAATGCCCTTGAATAATACCTGAAATATGCTGAAGAACTTATCCTGAACAATTCATATGAACTCACTGCCTTCTGTTTCCTATTCGGAAATGATCAAACCAGTTTTCGAGCAAAATAAATGTTGAAACTTTGGTGCCTATTGATTTGGTTCTGAATGCTACTGAAACACTCTCTGAAATAAAGAAAACCCTGAGTTGTAAGAAATAAGATGTGATCCCATATCTTGAGAATCCAATGCAATGCATGATTAACTGTTATGACAAATGCAAATGGATGCGAACATAAGTCAGTTAAGGTTAGAAAACAGAGGACAAATTTTAGGGTGAACCAATTACAACTCAAAACTCAATCCTATTCAAGTACCTAAGGACTACATGAATGGCTCACAAATGTACAAACAACACAGTCCAACTTAGATGTCAAAAGACATAAGAGAGGATCACAAATAACAAAAAAAACAAAACTCTTTAAACCCTAAATACTATTTCTTTCAATACATGGCTTCACCACTTCATTAGGTTTAAAACTCCTCTTTAAATAGCCTTTAGATCAGCATGGGCTTAGGATAAAAAATTGCAACATATCCAAAATAACAACTGTAAATATTCTACATAATCTTCTGCACAAAAATAGGAACTAAATAGAAAGTTTCCTAAAAAGGCTCCAAGATCCTTTTTATGAAAAACATGCATATCTGGCATGGACAGAAATTCCAAAATATACCTCCTTGGATTGCGACACTGTGTGAATTAAAATACTATCAAATGTCACACTTTAAGTAACAAATCATCTCAGTCCTAAACTTCTAGTATAAGATATCTTGGCCACATGTCCTAACATCACACTGACCATGATGTATGACTGACCTGTCAAGACATCTGTCTCAACATCTTGTTGTGGACTTGTTTTAACAAAATTGATGCCAAACCAAAAACCACAGAGTTTATAATAACATCTCCCACCACCCCCAAGCCTCTACACTTATACTCACACACCCCAACACCTTAAGTTCTACTCTCTAAGGCCACTACCTTACACCAAAGGATTCTCTTAACACACCAAACATAAATTAACACATACATTTCACACAATATTATTTAAGAAAAATAAATAAACAAAATGAAGGGTTACACTATGTTCTTTCATGGAAGACCAGTTTTACAGCTAAATGAAGAGTTATTTGATTGTCATAATGCAAAAGTGTGGGTTTGATGCATGGAACTTACAAATTCTCTAACAAATCACGTAGCCATAATATTTCACTTGTGGCGTGTGCCATTGCATGATATTCTGCCTCACTTGAGGGTCGAGAGACTGTAGATTGTTTCTTTGTTTTCCATGATATTTGAGCATTGTCAAGTTTCATTAGATAACTTGAGATAGACTTTTCGATAATAGCACATGATACCCAATATGAGCCATAGTAGCTAACTAGTTGTAGATCATTATGTTGTATAAGAATAATACCTTAACTAGGAGAAGATTTGAGATATTATAAGACTCGCATATCAACATCTAAATTATATTGTAGTGGGGTTTACATGAATTGACTTAGAATATGAACTGAGTAGGTTAATTCAGACATAGTAATAGTTAAGTAATTTAGGTTTCCAACTAATCTCTTATACCTTGATGGTTCTAAGAGTGGAGGTCCCTTGGCCAAAGCAAGTTTGTGATTTTGTTCAAATGGAAACAAAGAATGCTTAAAACTAAGCATTTCACAGTCTTGTAGAATGTCTAAAGTGTATTTTCTTTTACAAAGGAATATCTCTTCTGACCGTCATGCTAGTTCCATGCCTAAGAAGTATTTAAGCGAACCTAGATCCTTCATGTGGAAATATTAACTGAGATATTACTTGAACTGATCACAGGCCTCAAAGTCATTACTAGCAATGATCAAGTCATCAACATATATCAAAACAACAAGAAAAATTGATCCATGTGAATAAGTAAATAGACTATGATCAAACCGGTTGTCTTGGAAACCATATTTTATCAAATATTGAAATAGCTTGCTATACCAAATTTTGAGATGCTTGTTTCAAGGCATACAATAACTTCTTTAATATGCATACCAAATATTTGTTTGAAACTTTATATCCTTTTGGAGGACTCATATATACTTCTTTTGTCAATTCTCCATGCAAGGAGGCATTGCTAACATCCATTTGATGTAATTTCTATCCTTTCACCACTACAATTGTTAACAAGCATCTGACTATGGTCATTTTGGCCACTGATGCAAAATTTTCATTGAAGTTCTCACCTTTTATTTGTGTATAACCTCTAGAAACTAATATGGCGTTGTACTTTTCAATCTCACTTGTAGCTTTATGTTTGATTTTATACACCCACCTACATCTTATCAATTTTCTTCCTTGCGGTAAATAAGTTAGTCCCCATGTCTCGTTGTCTTCTAGATCCTTGATTTCTTGAGCCATGGTCTCCCTCAAAACTGTGTGCTTGACTGCTTTGATATATGATTGAGGTTCTTCATCATTAGTGATGGCTACAAGGTAAGCTCTATACTTTTGTGAAAACTTATCATATTTTAAAATTTTTGAGATGAGATATGTGATACCTGAAGAGGACTCTAGAGTTGAGGCCATGCATTTGGGGTTTATGTTTAATTTGTTGGAATTGTAGTCTTGTAGATAATTTAGAGGTTGTCTTATATGTGGCATGTTCTGAGGCTCCCCCTCATTTGATACTTCTCCTTCACTTTCGCTTGATGATTCTTTTTTAGAATCATTGGTGACTTCCTCATTCATGTCATCTATGGATACATGTTATTGCTCTATAGACTCACTCTCAAATTGACTTATGTATTTAGGCTCCTTAATGAGTAAACTTTCTATAGGACCTGATGTATGGTCATTATGAGGAATTTCCCCAAGACTTGGTACTTCTAATTTTGCATCGTTATAGAGTGAAGACTCATCGTTGAGGTTATCACTTGATGAGTTATTTCTAAAATTAGTAGACCCGTTATTGTCTTGCACATGGTTAGGAAAGATACACTCATAAAACACTACATCTCTCGATATGTAGCATTCACGAGTATTTGGATTGTAAACTTTCCATCCATTTTGTCCTTGTGGATAACCCAATAAAAATACACCTTTCAGCTTTGGGATCAAATTTGTTGATTCCCTTTGAATCATTTTTCTTGTAGCACAAGCAGCCAAAACTTCTCAAGTGCTCATAGTTTGGTGCTCTCTTAAAAAGCAACTCGTATGAAGTGATTCTCTTATTTACCATTGTAGGGGTTAAGGGTTCTATTTATTAGATATGGTGTTTTCAATACACAATCTCCCCCAAAATGCAATGGTATATTTACTTGAAAACGCAAGGCTCATGCTATGTTCAAAATTTATATATGTTTATGTTCTACACGCTCATCCTGTTGAGGTGTGGCAACACAAGAATTTTCACGTATGATCCGTTCTTTTTGAGTGAAACACCTGAAATCAGAGTTAGTAAACTTTGTCTCATTGTCACTCCTAATCCTCTTGGTATGCATATTAAACTTCCTTTTGATTAATTGTTAAAATTAATCAATGTTGTAAATTCTTCGTCTTGTGTTTCATTAAATATACCCATGCGCCACGAGTGTAGTCATCTACAATGGTTATAAAGTAATGTGATCCATTATTTGTGGCAGTATGGTATTTCCCTCATAAGTCACAATGAATTAATTCAAAAGGTGTTTCAACTTTATTAATACCTAGAGGGAAAAGGTTTCTACATTGTTTTGCCTTGTGGCATACATCACAACAGTTTGTGCTCCATCAAAATTGCATTTAACTAAATGTGAAATATGCTGAAGGACTTAATTTCAGGAATGTTACATTCGTTGCCATGTCCTTCTTAGCTGCACCCATGAAGCTTTGTTGATGTTGCTTTGTGAATACATAAACCCTTTCATGCAGGTTACTTGATCCAATCTTCCTTTTCGAGGCTGGATCCTATATTGTGCAAGAGGTTTGATCATAAATCACATAACAATTTAAATTATATGTTAGTTTATAAATTGAAATCAAATTGCATTTAAATTCAGGAACCAATAACATATTTTTTAACATAATGGGACTTGATAAATTCACATCTCCTATTTTCAACTAAGGTTGAAATCCCTGTTAGTGTAGTTATGTAGAAAGTTTTATCTGATTTTATGATTTTCTTCAATATTGGGGACAAAGGAGTCATGTGGTGTGAAACACCACTATCAAGTATCCAATTATAATATTCAATTTACCATTCATGTTTTCAAGTTTGTTTGCATGATTTTTGGCACGAACTCCATGCAGAGTGTGTCCTGATGTTGTAGTTTCTAGATATTCTTTTCTCTCAGTGGTCTGAGCAAAATTTGCTACTTGTTTCCCTCCTGACTTGTTAGGTTCTCGCCTTTGAGTTCTTTGTGATTCTCAACTTACTGGATATCTAACAATCTCAAAGAATTTTGCCTTGACATGTCCAATTTTCCCACAATGATCACACTTTAAACTTGAGAAATATTCCTTTCCTCTTCTCCTATCTACACCTGAGTAAAACATAGATGCATTTTCCACCTTAGAATCTCTTTCCTTATCTATTGCAAAATGAGATTCTTCTCTTTACATTTGATTAAAGAAACTCCTAAAAAAGGGAAGTGGATAAATATTAAGTATGGTTGCCTTTATATGAGAGTATTGTTCACTATTAAATCCTCCAAGAAAAAGATGGACTCGTTGTTCTTCTTCCCTTTATGTTAATACTTTAGTAGCTCCACAACTGCATTCCGGTAAGGTTCAACATTTATTCAATTTATCAACAAGACTTTTGAGTTAAGTGTGGTAATATGTTACATTTGTTTCTACATTAAACACAAGTTTCTCCATAGCTGATGGATTCATGGTGCATTGGCATGAGAAAAGCTTTCTTCAAGATTCACCCACGCATCTCGAGTCGTAGAAGCACGTGAGATGATGTTGTGTAGATTTGGTTATGTCGTATTGATCAACCAAGTTGTCGCCATTGAATCTTCCTTCTTCCAATCATGGTAGACATCATATTGACTTGATGGTTTCTTGATGCTTCAATCAATGAAAGCCAGTTTTGTCTTCACACGCAAAGCCATCTTGATTGATCTTTCCCACGTGTAGTAATTTTCTCCATTTAACAATGGTTTCACAAGTGGAGTTCAAGGATCATCAGAGTTATTTAGATGATAGGCTTGGGTATTATTTGTTGTGTTCTTTGTTTCAGGTTTGGGTGTATTTTTCTTCTCCAATATCTCCTCCGAATCGGAACTATGCCCGGATGCCATAATAGAAAGTTAAATTGAAAAATATGTTGCATTATTATTATTTTTGATGACACGTGACATATCTTTATATATAAGATGATGATTTATCTTTCAGAGTTTGAAAATATGATCAACCCTAACAAACTCTAACAAACTAATAACAAACTATTAAATTCATCTCTAATAAGATATTTCTATTCTTTCTTTCAATTACTCTATTTTGTCAGAAAGTATAAGTTGCAGTAAGTTGCCTCTTGATTCCATTATCTTCATAATAATTCCTGAAATCAAGAGAATTATATTCCTCACATGTCAGTCCTTAAACAATAAATTGTCTCTCCCATTTCTTTTTTTAACCATGGTTTTGAACTTGTTGAAGTAATATAATGCATTAGAGTTTTCAACTAAGAAATAATACCCAAACTTTCTTACTAAAGTTATCAATGAAAGTGAGTATATACCTCTTGTTGTTGTTAGATGAAGGATGTATAGGACCATAAATATCATAGTGTATGAGCTCAAGTTTCTTTGATGATCTCCAATTACTTTTCTTTGGAATTGTTTTTCTATGTTACTTTCTTACCATATAATCTGCACACACTTCATTAGAATCCTCTTTGATTGTCAAGTCTTGCACCATATTCTTATTTTTAAAGGTTTTTAGTCCCTCAATACTCAAGTGACCATACCTACAATGTCATATGTATGTCGCATTTTAACATTTTATTTTTAAACAAGACAACATTTCAACTTGAGTAGTTATGTGAGATAATTTGTTTGAAGCCATTTGAGATGTAATAAACAATCTCAGTTTCTAATGATAAATCTTGCACATATCTTCCTTGAACACCATTTTTAATTTCTTTTGTTGAAGTTGACCTATGCTAAATAGGTTGTTCTTTAACTCAAAGATGTAATACACACCCATTACTACTTGAACAATCTCATTTATGTGTAGCTTAACATTCCTTTTTTTTCCATAACTTTTATATGATAATTGTCCCCTAATCTCATATTTTCTCTAAAATTTGTGTCAAGATCAAAGAACTATTCTTTAATGCCACACATATGATTGCTACAACCAGAATCTAAGTACCAGATTTGATTATCAGAGCAATTTTTCTCAAAACTTCCATAAGCCATTAATAACACCTATTCCTCATCATCATATTCAACATAGTTAACATAATCCTCAAGACTAGGACACTCATATTTAAAATGACCTAGCTTATGGCATTTATAGCATTGTATGAAATCTTTAGTGAATCTTTTACCTCTCCCTTGAGCTCCATTTAAGCCACAACCTCTCCTTCTTCCCGCAAGTTTACTATCATACAAAACCTTCAAGACTTAGTTTTCATATTTGACATGAATCAATTTCCGCTCACGAATTGGAAGATAACTTTGAAGTTCATCAATTGACATAGTTTCAATATTGCTTGACTCTTCAATAACACATACCACATATTTGAATTTACTGCAATAGATTCAGGGATTTTATCAACAACTGTCCGTTTCTCCATTTCCTTCCCTTAAATCTTCATTTTATTCACAATTGCAAGAGTTGATGCAAAATACTCATCAACATATTCATCTTCTTTCATCTGAAGCAACTCAAACTATACCTTAGAACTTGCAATTTAACCCTCTCACTTTTGTGGATCTTTAATACTCCTTGGCCATTGAGTCCCAAATAGATTTTGAAGAACTTTTATCAAGATCAATAGTTTCAATAATACATTTATCAATTGAATGAAACACGTAATTCCTTGCTTTGAGATCTTTCAACTTGCCTTCATCTGCAAGTTTCTTTTGTTCTGGTGTTGGTGTAGTTGGCAACAAATGGACACCTTATTCCACAATCATCGAATACTCCTTTGGTCTAAGTAAATTCTCCATAAGTGTGAATTTGTGATCATAATGTCCATTGAACTTTAGAATCATTGGTGGACCACAGTTGTTTTTCGCTATTGAATGAAACTGTAACAACCTTCAAGAATTTGGGGGAAAATGCCACAAATAACACACTACACCTCATAAGCCTCACAACACATGTGATTCCCACCTAAGAAAGAATTGCGCTCAAGAGAGTTTCAATAAACTCATGTTTCCTAAAAGATGATAATAAGTACAAAGAAAGTCAAACTTGATGAAACCACTTGTTAAAATTCAATCATATGTATTTAATTGTCGAATCATTCAGTTGACTAATTGACCCGTTTATATTTGATTTAAATGTAAGAATGTTATCGGTTAAAGTTCATTTATAACTATGTTAACAAAATTTCCCCTAACTTAACTACCTAGCTTTTAGTCAACTAACTAACTATATATATATATATATATATATATATATATATATATATATATATATATATATATATATATATATATATATATATATATATATATATATATATATATATATATATATATATATATATATATATATATATATATATATAAAAGTTTAACAGATTTTAACTTCTAATAGATTTAATAGACTTTAGAGCTTAAATTTATTTAAATAAATAATATTATAAAAAAATGTAAATTTAATATTTTTATTATGAGTCAAATGAAATCGAATTTTAAATAAATTGAGCTGAACCTTCAGATAAAACCAGATTTTAAATCCATGTAGTCTGATAAGATAGAGATAGAGAGATCTGAATTAAATCCATGTAGGGCGACCTGGTCTATTAGTAAAACTCAATCAAACAACCGAGTCCACATGATGTTTCTCTTGTTACTTTATAATCTGAGTTACCATCCACAAATTTCTCACCCTTATCTGTACGAAGCGTAATCCTCACTCACCATCAATCATTGCTATGAAAATTTTAAAATTACAACAATACTACTAATCTTACATGGTCTTAGAATAACACTCACATTCCAACGTGTCACTATGCTAGAGTTTGGTCGCACAAAGCCAAAGCTCAATACAGAAATGAATCAAAGAAGCTGCACCACTCATACCCACTGTGGGACCCACACATGTTTTTCGATTAATTTGATGAGTCACTGAGAGCCACAAACAGAATTGTGACGAGGATTTTGATTAATATGTTTGGACTTTATTCAATTTTCAAACTCCATTCTCTTTTGCTTTTTAGGAAAGAAATAAAACAAGGCAAAAAATGACACCATCTTTTTATTTGAAATTTATATACTAGGGAGATGAGATAAAATAGTATATGCTTGTAAATAGAGACGGTAGGATACAAACAACCGAAAATAAGTGTAATAAAGTTTTTTACGTATACATAAGTAGGGAAATGAAAAGTAAATAGATTTACAAAAACCAAAACTAAATATTTATTTTAACGTATTCAGAAAGACGATACATATCACACTACAAAAGCAATTGTCATAATTTCTAAAACAATATTTCATTTGTTTTTTTATTATAAATTATTTTTTAATTGTTTTTATATTAATAAATATCATTAATTTTTTTATGAAAAATGCAATTATAGAAATTATATTTATTTATTGTATGAATAAATAAATAAAATAATTTAAAAATAAATAATAAATCTCTCTAGTCCTATTTATAAGAAAATATATATCTAATTCTATTGTTAGACTAAGAATATTGACTATTTAATGAATATAAAAAATATTTTTTTTCTATAAATAATATTGGAGTGAGTAATAACAAATAAAAATATATATCAATTTTAAGTTTAATTTTCCTAAACTATAGTATAAATTATATAAATACTAGTTAATTAGCACGAATTTCTAAATATTAGATGACTTAATAAGGAAGAAGAAAAGAAGGACATTAGTCATTTTAACAAGAAAAAGAAAAGAAAAGGTTGTTATGCTTTCACAATTTAATATGCAATGCCTTGTAATGAATCACGTGTGAATAAGTTAATTAGGAAATTTTGTAACAAACTAACAAATTTTGTCCGTATAAATACTATATATGTAACTAATTGAAATGTAGAGATCAAGAACTTTGTAATTCAAACTAAAGCAAAAATTTCAATATAGAGTCAAGGTTTTCAATATGTTTTCGGCCTTTGATTCAATTATATATTTTTATAATTGAGGTCTATATCGAGAAAGCTTAAGAGAACTACATTAGATAGGCTTTAAAAAAGTTCAAATGATAGAATCTAATTAATCGTCATCTTAAGAAATGGTTCAATCGTCTCAGGTTTTTATCTCTTTTAACTTGAAATTTTAATTGTTTAGCTCCCTTTGTCCAAAATTGTCAATCAAACATCAAAATAACAACCTTTTGTCATGTAATAAGCAAGTTGATGGGGTGGTCTTTACATAAAAATGCATAAATTTGTGGTGAATTCACAAATTCCTCCCGATTACGAGAGTGATCTTGATTGAAAAACAATCCAATCTCAATTGAATATGAAATATGGATTGTCTAAGACCAGCCTCTTTTCATTTGAATGTTATCCACAATCTCCAATTCAGTACTACCTAAGATTCTTAAATCCAAACACTCTTACGAGGTTTGGGATCGAATTCACAAATATTTCAATATAGTGATGAAAATGTGAGTCCAGCATTTGAAATTTAAATTGGAATCTACAAAAAAGGAAAATCACATTGTATCGGAGTATGTTTTTCGTACCAAGGCTCTTGTCGATTAATTTATCGTTGTAGGTGACACCATCATTGAACAAGACCAGGTGAAAATAATTCATGAAGGCCGACCTAAAGAGTATAATCCATTCATAATGCAAATGTATAGAAAGAATGATCCTCCCTCCCTCTATGATATTAAAGCTTTGTTGCATGTTCAAGAAGCGTAATTGGATAGATTTTTTCAAAAACTTGGCCTAACAAATTTCTTTTCTAATTTAGATCACCCTGAGCAAGAATTAGGGCATCTTCGAGGTAGAGAAAGACACACTCGAGGTCAGGAGCGTGACAGAGTTTGTGGTGGCTCATGTGATCGTCCTTTTTGCCAACTATGTGGAAAATATGGTCATGCAGTGATAGACTAGTGGCACAAATATGATGGCCCATTTGTTCCTTAAACAAGAATCTTCAATGATGACAAGATAACAAAAGTGACGGATAAATCCACTACATTAGACTCAACAATCGCAATGGTACTTATCAACCAACATGTCATACTCAAGAATACTCCTTACTAGTTGAAATTCATTTTCAATATTGGTTCATTGACTCAATTGTATCTCATCACTTAACTTCTTATGACTCGTGTTTACAAACCAAACATTCCTATCTAGGTTTCAATAAAGTTCGTGTAAGAAATGATCAAGGTTTAAATATTAAGTTTGTGGCTCGTTTGAATTTTAATAAAAATTTGCATATATATATGTCCTCTTTATTAAGCACATACTCCATGTACCCTTAATTACTAGAAATATTTTGTTTGTGTAAACGTTTACTAAAGACAATCATCTTTTCTTCGAGTTTTACTATAATACTTGCTATGTTAAATGTCAAATTTCTAAACAAATCCTTCTTGAATGATTCCTTGGTGACATTGTTTGTATTGCTTTCTAAAATCTTTTAAGTTATTTTAAAATATCAAATTAGTCTTTTAAATTTTCTTTTTAACGCTTCAATCCTTTATGTTAAGTAACGTTTGCGTCGTTGAACTTTTTAAAAATCTCTATTACAATAAATTGCAAACTCATATACCATTTGGACTAGTTTTTCGCACTGATAACTAATATGCAATCAAATTTATTAAACAAGTTACGATTCATGAGAATCAAAGAAAAAATGGACAAATACATAATGAAAAATCATTTGATCCGACCAAAATACACAATCAAACGTAAATTTAATTACATATTCGTGATCAGCGCGAAAAATCAATTCAAATGGTATATGAGTTTGTAATTTATTGTAACGAAGATTTTTAAAAAGGTCAACGACGCAAATGTTACTTAACATAAATGACCAAAGCATTATAAAAAAAAATTAAAGAACTAATTTGATATTTTAAAATAATTTAAAGAATAAAACAATACTTTTATCTTAAAAAATAAAGAATAAATTATTCCAATTTATTTTCTTAATCATTTTAATTTTCCTCTAAATCTAAATTACAACATTTTTCGCACATATTAAAATAATTTTTTATCTATTTATAGAATCACCCACACCCATGAGATTTGATTCAATAAGCATGTTACATATATAGATAATATCATGAATTGACCATTTCTTTTTGACACACTTTATGTATTTATCATATACATAAGAGTCTCCATTATTTTTAATCTAAAAAAAACTAGCATGTGAGAAAAGCAAAAAATAAATAAAGAAAGACTCACGTAGAAATAACAAAGAGTCATTTTCCGTTTCCTTTCATTTTCTTGCGATGCGTGTGTTGTGTGATTCATGTGAACAAGTCAGTGATAAATAGTAGCTTTTTCTTTCTTCTCTTCTTCGGAATACCATACAACAAAACAGTTATGTGAAGAAAAAAAGAGCAATCAAAATGGCCGTTATGAGTGGTTTCAGGATTCTTCTATCTTCCAAATCGAGGTCACTCACGACGACGGCAGTCGCTAAATCGTGGTGGTCGGCGTCGTACTCCTCCTCCGCGGCGGTGGCGAGTGATGAAAGTTTGGAGAGCGGCACGTATTTGAAAGATTATGCTGATTATAGAAGATCTCTGTACGGTCAGATTACGCATAAAGCTCTTCTCGTTGATGCTGTTGGTACTCTTGTTCTTCCTTCTCAACCTATGGCTCAGGTTCTTTCAATTCTCTTATTATAGATAGTGTGAGTTTTTTTTTATGTATTTAATTTTTTTAATTTTCTGATTTATTGTGTTGTAGATATATAGACAAATTGGGGAGAAATATGGTGTGGAGTATTCAGAGGAAGAGATTTTGGATAGATACAGAAGAGCTTATAGTCAGCCTTGGGGTAAATCTCGTCTCAGGTTCGTTCTTGTTACTTTTCGATCCCTTTCCAAATTTTGCAATTTCATTTTTGTTATTAATAAATTCAAGTATTTGTAATTTTGTATTCATATTCACTTTTGAAGATTTAGGTTTTAATGTGAAATCAATTGATTATGATTATGAAATACTTTGAATTATCAACTATTGTTATGCTCTGTGTGAATTTTGTTTGATTGAAAATTTGTTGATTTAGATTTTTTTGGGTTAGGTTTCAGTGACTTTTGTGCGCCAAAGTTTGATTGGCCTTTAAGTCAAGACACACTGTTTTATGCGAGTAAAGTTTAGAATGAAATGTTTCTCGTCCCGTTTCTGTGTCTGTATGAACTTCGAATCATTAAAACGAGTGATCTGTCATGGATAGATAGCTATAGAGACAGTTGGTTACGTTTGTTACTACTTGTTTTCATTTGTTTAGTTAAGGCTTAAGAGTCTTTGTTGTTTTCTACTTTGCAGATATGTTAAAGATGGTAGACCGTTCTGGCAATACATAGTTAGTAATTCTACCGGCTGTGATGATTCTCAATACTTTGAAGAACTTTATAACTATTATGTGACAGACAAGGTAAGACCTCAAATACTTTCTTTTCTTTTCCTTTTTAAATTTGAGTAGGGTTTGATATTTTAGTTTTTATCATCCACAGGCATGGCACCTATGTGACCCTAATGCAGGAGAAGTGTTCAAAGCTCTTAGAAAATCAGGTGTAAAATTGGCCGTTGTGTCAAATTTTGACACCCGGTTAAGACCTCTCTTGAGAGCATTAAACTGTGATGAATGGTTTGATGCTGTAGCAGTATCAGCTGAGGTAAGTAAATTGCTTTTTTTTCCCTTCGTTTTTTTCACATTTTGTTTTCTTAGTTCATGTTTCTATTGGTTCTCCACTTCTCCCCCTCGCCCTTTGATGCATGTAATTTACTGTATTGATGTACTTAACAGCATCAAAAAAATCTTTGAAAAGAAATGGGATATAGATCTTAACCCATTCGTTGCCTCAAGTCATATCTTGCAGAAACATGTTAGGAATTTGAAAATCAAATACAGATAATATTATCATGATATTGAAAGCGCATAAACCTTTGTTCATATCATATAGCATTACTAAACTCTCTAGTAGTATCACACATATATCAATTGTAAAGCTGGCATTACAGTGTGTCTATTTTAGTGGTGGGCTCACCCAATGTACTGGAGGAAGCAGCTTAGCATGATTCTGGGCTGCAGGATTATGTTCTTGAGCTTTCCCCCAATTGAACTGACCATGCTTACATTTGAAACAAGGGATTTACATGAGAGTTGCATTACCCTTAGTGTTGGAGATGCATCAAACTTTGCTTGTAAATGAGGAAAATTTAAATAAATTAAGTGAAATTTAAAAGGAAAATTCGATGGCCAAAATAAGTATTGGCGGTATATTATGAACACTTCAGCATTAGTTATTCGGTAGATTTTGTGGAATGTTCTTGTTGTCCTGTTAGATGACTTGTTAGATCCTCTTGACAGTTATTTCAAATTTCATTTTCTTTATTATACCCAAAATACATTCGAGCATCCATGCGTTTGAATAATGGTTTTGTAATGTGTGCTGTTAATCGAAGGCTTTATAAGCAATTCATCCTTTTCTATTGCATGGCTGATTTATGAACTCATCACATTCAATGATATGCCTTTTTTCATACAGGTTGCAGCAGAGAAACCAAATCCAACTATATTTCTCAAAGCGTGTGAACTATTGGACGTAAAACCTGAGGATGCTGTTCATGTCGGGGATGACCGTCGTAATGATGTATGGGGTGCTAGAGATGCAGGCTGTGATGCCTGGCTTTGGGGAAGTGATGTTCACTCTTTTAAAGAGGTATGTTAGCATCTTCATCTCTTTTTAATACTTATAAAACCTCTGAGTCTATGCATAGATAAATGACTTGAATATTTTGCTGACGCAGGTAGCACAGAGGATCGGGGTCCAGGTCTGAAAATGTATGTTCTACGCAATAAGTTGAAGAATGTTATGCATATAAATAGGATTATGTTAATAGTCTTTTTAGGCTTTAGTTACAAAGATGTACTGAAAGAAATGTGAGACTGTAACTTGTGAAACAGAAATGAAGGTGTAGGTAGGAGCTTTTATCTTTCCATTCATCAGTGTGTTCTCGAAAGTTATAATAAGATTATTAATAAACTAAAAATAAAACATTTCTAACCTCTCACACAAGATCCTTTTATTTATTTAATTATTTATTTCTCACAATACAAATTTGAATATCTCACAACACAAATTTGAGTTATAATTACCCAATCCAATTTGTTTAAATTTGTATAAAGCAATAAATATCAAACTGAAACTTATACAAACAAGGAGCTTTTCAGTAGTTAAATATATTGAAAGTAGCAATAACTTTATCAAAAGTTTTCTAAAATATAAATGCGTTTAGGAAAAATTAAACTTAAACTTTTGATTTTAGAAACACTTTTTTTATAAAATTGAAAAAACTAGCAAAGCATTATAAAAGGACATTTTAACGAATAAAAAAAAAACACCTACTTTTATTGTTGTTACCTAAAGCTAACCAATGCCATAAGAATAGAATAGTTTTATCGAAAATAGCTACAGAATCGTCGACTGCATCGTTGAAAATAATTTGGCATTGCATCCACCAAATGCACCGAACAAGTTGCGAACCAAATCGAACAAGCAGAAGAGTTCGAAGAAAAAGAAGACAAACGAAGGAACCAAACGAAGGTGCTTAACGCAAATTGCCTCAACGAAACCATCAATCCCCAATCAAATTCCAATCTTCTCCCATACAAGTTTGATTTGCGAACACGTAATGAATAAGGGGTGAGAATCTTCGGAGGCATTAGAACAGAAAACACACACTAATTCATGAATTCATGGTGGTTTGGAATGATATTTCTAATTGCGAGATTAGGTCGAGTTTCAAGTCTATCCAACATTAGTCTCCATCCAAAAATTTTCACCTTCAAAAAAATGTTAGTTTGCCATAATAAAAAAAAAGGATAACTTGAGATTAACATCCGACACAATCATGCCTGAAACTTTTAACAAGGAGTCGTATGAAGAAAACACTGATAAGTAATTATCATGATTCAAAGGTCAAATGAAAACATCTTCAACGGCAGGAATATGTTTTATCTCTGATAGAAACAACATGAGATCTGAGATTTTAAAATTCAAATCGGGATCTACAACAGTACTTGTGATTAAGGTTGTCAAACTCACGAGTCTACACAGACTCGTTAAGGGTCTGTAGACTCGACTCACATACGAGTCTATGAAAAATTAAAAATGACTTTCAAAAACCTATAAGTGATACATATATGACACGCTCCTATGTTTTTAAACTTATAAGTTCCTCGTATATGACACAAATATATAATAGAACACCAGTTAACATGAAATTTTAAATTTCATAATCCATAACAAATTTCATAACAAAAAACTCGATAATAAAACAAAAAAAATTACCAAGTATGTGTTAAAGACTTACATTAATAATATCTTCTTAATTGGCTACTACATCAAGCAAAAAAAACATATATGCTATAAGCTTCAAACATCCAAAGCTCTTGGGAAATTACCACCACCAATATAATCACCATCATCTTTATCGTTATCTTGAGAATCATCGTTAAACTTTGTCTTTGATGAAACGCCTTCTTCATCATTAATCAATGTTGGATTGTTTGAAACTCCACTTCCACCTAATTTAATATTGCCACCACCATCACTATGCGTAATATTAGTTACAATAACATCAACTTTCATAACATTATTAACAATAACATCATCTTACTCAACATTTACTTTTGTTTGCACAGTTTGTTCATTAGGGTCTTCAATTATCTATTCATCATCTGAACGATTATCTTCAAATAAAAATACAACACTATTTAATTTTCCTTTTCTACTTTTCAACTTTAAATTAAACATGACATAAACCAAAATTTTCACCTCTTTTGATGCCTATTTCTTCTCTTTGTATGAACCTAAAAAGTAAATAATAATTCAACTAAATTTTTCTAAAAAATTAAAATTAAGTCTATAAACAAACAAATAATAATTCATTATCATTTCAAAGGAACTCAATTACGTTCACAACCAGATGAGCTATAAGTTAAGCTTAGAAAACGAAATGCAAACCTTTTTAATTTGAGTCATATCTCCATATAAATCTCACGCTTCAGTAGGTAAGATATCCTTCCTAAACTATTTTTTTCCATAAATCATCAATTTTCTAAACTATTTTGTCACATGCAAATTGATACTTGTGTATTGAGATCATTGGACCTGATTGGACAATGGCGTATCACCTTTACACAAGATATCATACATGAGAAACATTCAATTGAAACATATAAGAAAATACTTACACAAAAAATGATTAATTTACGACCATGAAACACAATCAAAGCAATAGACAGAACAAACTCACACTATTGATGAAAGGAGGAAGAAACTTTGTTGAAACAAGAGACTAGGAGAAAGGCTTTTAATTCTCGCACAAGCAAAAAAAGACGTTTTTTTTATAAATAAAATAATTTTTTTGGGGGGAATTTAGGCCTCTTTTGGTTTTAAAAATATTCAAAATAAAAATTTATAGACTCGTAAACTCTTTATAGACTCACGATTCTATACGAGTTTATGCGAGTCTACCCGAGTTTACTCAAGTCTATCAAAAAATGATTCTATGCATGAGTCTACTCGTTTATGCTTCCTAGACTCGTAAACTCGTACGAGTCTACTCGTGAGTTTGACAACCATGGTTGTGAAAAAATTAGCATCAGGACCCCAAATCCAAGTATCACCATGCTTCCTAGACCAATTTCCCATGTTTGCAACTGAAGCAAGTTTGTTAGCAGCTGCATCAAACAAATTCGAAAAACATGCATTAAAGGTCTGTTGCCAAGCCAGAACGCATACCAATATGAAACCAATCTCCCGTTGCCCAACCTGTAATTTAGATTCTGCAAAAACCCGCATATTTCTGTAGAGCAAGCACAAGCCAACAAGTCTTTCCACTAGAGAGATTCAAGGCGCGAGTTTATATGGACAAATTGACAAAAATGTTACGGCGAAGATTTCCATAGCGAGCCTTCAAAATCTCACGCCAGATAGCTTCATGATCGTTAACGCATCTCCATAGCCATTTGGAAAGAAGAGCTTTATTGAAGAGTCCAACATGTTTGATCCCTAAACCACCAAAATCTTTAGGTTTGCAGATATATTTCCAGCTTATCCAAGAAATTCCATTTGATTCAACACAACCAACCAATGAAACTTTTTTCGGAAAGAGATAATTTGGTTGAATGATTTTAGCAGGAGCTTTAAAGAAGGAGAAGTGATGGATCGGTAAATTTGTCAACACAAAATTGATGAGGGAAACCCTACCTCCGATAGAGATCATACTCCCCTTCCAAGTTGGAAGTCGATTCTTGAAACAAGAGATGACCGACTTCCAAACGAGATGCGTCTGTGGTTTCTACCAATTGCAAAACCAAGGAATTTGAAGGGTATGGTTTCCTTTTTGCAAGCCAGAAAATGCATAGCAGCCGCCAAGAAAGAATCTTCAACATGTACACCATATAACTTGCTTTTTAAGGAATGATTTGCAGGCTGGACACCAATTCAAATCCTCGAAGGACCGCTTTGATACCCCACAGATTGGACACGGAGCCATCACAAACCAAGATTGTGTCATTAGAAAATTGTAGCAAGTTAACAGAAACATTGTCGTTAAATTTGAATCCATTCAGAATGCCTAAGGACACATCTTTTTTACCAAAGAAATGAGTCCTTCAACAACCAAAGAGAACAAGAAAGGAGACAAAGGGTCCCCTGTCGCAAGCCCTGGAAACTTTGAAATCACGTGTTATGCCACCATTAATGATTATGGACAAATGGCTTTTGAATACTCCACCCTTCATCCAACACATTCATGTTTCGCCAAAACCTACAGCAAGAAGAACTTATTCCAAGAAATGCCAATCAACATAATCGAACTCCTTTGCAAAATCAATCTTGAACAATAAGCAACTTGATTTGTTACGTTTTGCAAAGTCAATTACTTCATTAGCGACAATCACACCATCCAGGATATTTCGACTAGGAATAAAGCCCATATGTGTCTTTGAAATAAGCTTGCCAATAACCTTACTCAAAAGACCAGCTATAAATTTTGATATGATCTTGTAGATGGGCCCAATTAGGCATATTGTCTTAAAATCCTCAAGCCCCTGTGGATTGTCAATATTTGGTATTAAGACCATAAAAGATAAGACCATTGCTTTGGGGAGGGTTGCATTCAAATGAAACTCAAGATTCAATTAGTAACGTCAGCTCCAACAACATCCTAACAAGACTTTAGAAAATCAAAGTTAAAGTCGTCGGGTCCCAAACTTTTGTTACCGCCACAGTTGAAGAGAGCAGAGCGTATTTCATCAACACAAAAGGTTCCACCAGATGTGAAATTTCAACAGGTGAAAGCTTGGACAAGTCATCAAAATTCATTCTTGGTCGAGGTAAACCAGTCTTTGAGAACCTATTAGCAAAATAGTCCTTTGAGGCTTTTTTGATAGAGTTGACATCTTCGAAATATCATCACCTGATTTTAGAGCAGTGATAGCATTTCGTCTGGATTTGCATTTTAAGAAAGAGTGGCAATATTTCGTATTTAGATCGCCCTCATGAATCCATTTTGTTCTCACCTTTTGCATAATTATACTTTCCTTCACCAACAGTTTATTCCAAAAGGCTTATTAGGACCCTAGTTTAAGTGATTAGCTTTGATTCACACAGGTGTATGGTCGAAGACGTATCTATCCCCCACACATTGAGCAAAAATTTTCCAACTGTCAATTAAACCATCCGATAGCAGGAATCTGTCTAATCTACTTCGACAGCGTCCGCTGCTATTGAACCAAGTAAAGCATTTTCCAACAAATGGAGGATCCACCAAACAGATAACATCAATGAATGAACAAAAGTCATTCATCTCAATAGTACAACCCACCCTTCTACCATATCTTTCCTCCTTGCTTTTAACTTCATTGAAGTCACCACTTACAAACCATTCCCTATAAGATGACGAAGATATTAAGTTTATTAAAGAGGACCAGAGAATCCTTTTGTCATGTACGCTGCAGGGTGAGTACATTTTGACAAACTAACAGTTAAGACCCTTCCAAGTGGCATTGATCCCCAGGAACCCCTTACCTCTGAAGCTTGAGATAGGGCAGACGATGTCTTTCTTCCATATCATAAGGATACATCTGGAAAGCCCAATAACATTAGTAGCTGACCATTCAAAATCCTTGTGTCATCCATCTTCTCCTTCTCAGTTTCTTGGATGAAGCAGATATCCACATTGCCAGAGATAAGTAATTTATTTATTCTATTTCTTTTGATGGAATTCCCACACCCGCAGATATTATAAGTTAACACATTCATAGAACATTGATAGCTTCTTCCCTCATATCGTCAAAAGCTCTTTTGTCCCTGCACTCCATGTTGCGAATAATGTCTTCGAATACTTTATTGTCTTTGTCTCCCTCGATTCCTAGTTCCTTAATTATTTGCCACATCTTTGAAGGGACATCCTCCATGTTTTTCTTCACACGAGAATTAACTTGATTTATGTCTAAACCGTTAATTAAATCACAACAAAGAACTGAGCCACCAGAGCATCTTGACGAAGAGTCCGCCATGGAGGAGAATGGTATCACAAGTTTGGGTGGAGAAATGTTGATAAGTGGAGCTGAAGGTAAGGTCGGAATGGGCTGAGATCGGTTAGAAAGGATAACTTGAGAGAAGTATGATGGTGAAAAGGGGATCTTTATGCTATCGTAAATGTTGTTAATCAATTTCTTTTTCTTTGATCTAGGCACACCAACAAGTAAGCCCGATGTCGCATCACTGCGAAGAGGGCCCGACAAGGACAGAAGAGTCGCCACTGTTTGTTATTTATCCCAAAGATAGGGAAAGGAAACGATCAGAGAAAACGTAGTTCGGGATGACACGACCACAGATTGGTTC
Source organism: Lathyrus sativus (assembly GCA_963859935.3). Classification (NCBI taxonomy): domain Eukaryota; kingdom Viridiplantae; phylum Streptophyta; class Magnoliopsida; order Fabales; family Fabaceae; genus Lathyrus; species Lathyrus sativus. The sequence goes on from OZ012737.1 coordinate 580,185,180, forward strand.
AAGTGTTTTAACTGAGTAGGGTTAAACCTTCGTTCTAGCAGTTGGGTATATTGTTGCTCGACCATTGGAGACTTAGGCGTTACCTGTTTACGGTAGAACCAAGATTTACCACACTCTTTCTGAAAATGATTTTCCAAACAACCCCGAAGGATAAAAAGTTTGATGTTTTGTTTTGTGTTTTTATGAAGAAGTGAATTGAATTAAATTTGTAATTCATGATGCACTAAAGACTATAACTTGAGAGCGAATACGTCACATATCACCCAAAGGGCATACGCTAAACACTCTAGACAGTTGAGAGGAAACCCCTCAACTATCATTCCCCAAGTGTTTAAGGCTCGTAGCGTACAACACTTATTATTCTTTATTAGGTGTCTTAAGGTGTTAAGAGATGAGAAGAGAAGACACAAACTCTAAGGGGAAACTAACCAACCCTAATGTTATCATACAATGTGCTCCTAAGATTGAGATTAAGAGGGAAAAAACTATCCTAATGTTAGCATGCCTGGATTGAACACTTAATGTCTCTCCTACTCCCATCTTAAACAGAGGGACTAGGAATCCTAAGGGATCATGGCAAAAGACCAAGAAAACACAAGATAAATCAATCACAAATGAAATGCAAGAAAGAGATGAAGTTGACTTAAACAAGTCAAGAGCAAAGCAAACATGATATGCAAGATGCAACACAAACAAAAGATGAAGCAAAATGACTTAAACAAGTCAAAGAACAAGTGAGATAAAATGGGAGAAGTCACAACTCCTACAACCATTCATGCATCAATCACTTAAACCAAAAGGTAAACAACAATGCACAAGCAAAGATCATGATCAAAGTGTAGATGGGAGAAAGGAGCTTCGGCAGCAAGCACATGAAGAGATATCTCAACCAAACAAAACACAATGATCATGCAAAAGGATAAACAAACAAGTGCTAAAAGATTGAACAACCATTCAAAACAAACTCAAAGCATGAACATGAATGCCAAATTGTCTCAAATGGTGATCCAAACCAAAGGGGTAGAAATCAAACCATAAGAGAAGAGGCTCACAAAAAGAATGGAAACAATGCACAAGCAAGCAATATGTAAAGGCAAGAGAAAGAACCAAAGTTCAATTCATAATCAACACTTAAAATCAAGTGGAATGCCTTAAATTCAAAGTAACTTGTAACACAAGTTACACAAGTGTATGACCTAAAAATGCAAGACCAGCACCTTAATCATGTCATGAATGAGTATCAAGACTCCTAGGATGCATATGGGATCAATCAAAGTCATTTCCCAAAGGAACTAGGTCAAACTAGTTTGTATGAACTTCCTCTAAGGTGACTTGACTTGCAAGCTTCACCAAAAATAGAAGAAATGTTCAATAAAATCCAAATAAAATGCACAAATCAACTAAGTCCAATGGCAAAGAGGCCAAAGTTTCAAATCCAAACTCAATATTAGGCATCACCAAATGATTTGACTAACTAGGGTGCTCCACCTTATTGAGTTATTATCGAGGGTTAAGAAAAGACAAAGCAAAGTCAAACAAAAAATGATTAAACATTGACCAAAATCAGCCTCAAAGGTACCTCAATCCATCCTCTAAATGGAGAGGAAACATCATTTATAGGTGATGTCAAATGGTTTCTCAATGTTAGTGATCAAACAAGAACAATATTAAAAATATCTCCAATTGCACAATTCAAATAAAATTGCAAAAAAAAATAAAATCGGAAATAAAAATTATGAAAAATTAAATAAGGTTTTGAGGTACTTGAAAATAATTTTTATTTAATTTTTGGACAATTGGAGCTATTTTCAATAACTGAAAATCAAAACAAAAAACAAAAAGAAAATAAAATAAAAGAAATGAACAGGGGGTGCAATAACAAAAGCCAAAACAACTGAAACAACGTGAAAAAGGCAACTGGGCTAAGAATGAGGGGGGCGCAAATAACAATCTGAGCCCATCTGACCCAGACTCAACTCAAAACATGAAACACACTGTTTCATTAATCCAACTGGATTTCAACGTGCCAAATAAGCCAAGTCAAGCCAATCATAACCAAACACGTACGCAAGTCAAATGTTCAAACTAGGCCATATCAGATCTGACCTGAGATGAACCAGACGCCGGAGCTAGGACTTCGGTCGTCTTCTCCGGTGAGCTCACCGGAGCTCATGGGAAAAACCTCCACAAAAATAAACAAAAATGGTACCAAACAAAAGATCTCGCCACAAGGATTCCAAATCCATAGATCAAACATCATGAATGTTTAAGATCAATGAGAATCGAAGGATTGAAGTTTGAATGTGTCATCTGAAAACGTGCTCAAACAAGAACAATAATGGGTCAAACATTGCCTACTCAACGTAGGGCTTCAGATGCAACCAACATGATCCTTAATAGGTGCCTAAAATGAGAGAAATAAGCATGAGAAGCTTACTGAACGAACCTACTTTGTTGGTTCTTCATATGCGTGCAACCTCTGCTTTCTTGCTTCAAACACGTTCCAAATGCCCCCAGGAAGAAGATGCAAGCCTCAATTTCAATTAATTTGAAGTGAAATCTCAGATTCGAATTTGAAGAATCCTTAGAAAATTTGAATTTCAATCTGCTCTCTCCAACTCCAAAAATCACTTCTGAGCATTAGGGCGCCCTAGAATGCTTATATATGATGGACTTATAATCACCATGCAGGCCCATGTTGGCTGTTTGGTGAATTTGAGAAAAAATGCCCAAAAAAGAAACCTCACTCATGCCTACGCGTTTTGCTTGCTTCACACCTTATAAGTTCATCAATCTGCAGTGTGTGAGGTGTATTTTCCATTTGAATTGAATTGGGCCTTTGATTTAATCCACATTGCAAGTTTGGAATGCAAACTCCTTAGTGAAGAAACTTGAAAATGCTACATGTCATGGCATTTGGTACTAGCTCAATTTGTGGCAAACCCCTCATGATCATATTTTAGTGTGAAGTGATTCAAAATAAGTGACAAAGATGACCTATAATGAACCAAACTCATACCATGATAAAAAGTCCAATTTTCACTTGAAAATCTTCCCATATGGCCATATAAATCCATAATTCAAATGAATCTTGAGTTTAATGTTGCAAACAAAGCCCTTAGGAACAATTTTCATGTTGGTTGGAAGTGCATTTGAGGTACATAAGTTCTTGAAAATGACCATTGAAACAGATGACGTATAATGAAACTTTCCCAAAATACCCTTTCATTGCCAAGACCATAACTTGAGTTCCGCACATGATAAAGAGGACTTCTAGGACGTTTTCGAAATCTAAGATCATGAGGAACAACTTTTATGTTCACCTAAAGTTGAGGGGAAACTTGCTTCTAGGTCAAAAATGCCTTGGAAGTGAGTTGACTTTTAGTTGACCAAAATTCTATTCATCTATGACCTCTAACTTGTTGGCATCATAGCTTGAGATATACAGACCCAACGGATGAGTTCTTGCACTCAAAATAAATCTAAGAACATGCCTTACATGTCTCATGTTTTCATGAAAATGAGATTGAGCTTGCAACATAGGTGAAAATGGCCTTGAAGTTGGGCACTAAAGAAGGGGATTTTACACTAAAATCATCTGAAACCCTAATTTAGTAACTTCTTCCACTCTTGATTCCTCTAAATTTGATCTTGTCGTGACATCTTGGATGCTTCAAAATGACTTCCCATGGCCTCAATAACTTAGAACCAAGTCTTGAACTCTCTCAAGTCCACAGTTGACCCTGAGTTGACCAAATGACATCCTAATTCCATTTCCTTTGACCATGCCCCTTTGCAGGTGAAATGAATGCTCAGATAAGCTCCACAATGACCTCCAGGGTACTAAAGGTGCTTCTTAATCATATCTTATCCAAAACAATGACCTCATGAACCCCTGATGATCCTCTGTTGATCCTAAAGATAGGAGACAACCAACACACATCAATCATTCCTTCTAAGGAGCTTTGACAACCTTATGATGATGGCACACACTTGATGATCTAGATAATTACCATTGCTTGAGTTTGAAACCAATGAGACTCTTCTCTTGAATGACACATCACTTTTGATCCCCTGTAAAGAACAATGCTATGCAAATGCAAAATGCTAAAATGAAATGAAACAAAAGCCAAGAAAAGGTTGGTCAAATTTTGGGGTACAACAGCTGCCCCTATTCAAACGAATTGGACCTGAATGGGTGAAAAGCGAACGACTTTCACACGATCAAAGGTGAAAGATGGTTGAATACCAAAGAAACCGGAAATTTGCCAATCGCAAAAAATAGAGCTGTAAACTTGTTTATTGGAATAGAAAAACCCGAGATAACTGTATTTGATAACCGTAACGGCAATAAGCTAACTGATTACTAATTAGAAAATATCGACACGCATTCGGAAGAATATCTACTAACACACCAGCAACGACACTAAGTCGAAAAGATCATCTGATTTTACCATCAGGCATCTGTTACACAAACCAGGCATCGAACCGAAGGCCGACTCAAATCGAAGTTGAGAACATCTGCTAACCAGCAGGCATTCGCTAAATAAAAGAGAGCATCGAACCCGAAGGCCGGCTCAAAACGAAGTTGAGAACATCTGCTAACCAGCAGGCATTCGCTAAATAAAAGCGAGCGTCAAACCCGAAGGCCTGCTCAACACAAAGTTGAGAACATCTGCTAACCAGCAGGCATTTGCTAAATAAAAACGAGCGTCGAACCCGAAGGCCGACTCAACACAAAGTTGAGAACATCTGCTAACCAGCAGGCATTCGCTAAATAAAAGCGAGCATCGAACCCGAAGGCCGGCTCAACACGAAGTTGAGAACATCTGCTAATCAGCAGGCATTCGCTAAATGAAAGCGAGCATCAAACCCGAAGGCTGGCTCAATACGAAGTTGAGAGCATCTGCTAACCAGCAGGCATTCACTAAATAAAAGTGAGCGTCGAACCCGAAGGCCGGCTCAACACAAAGTTGAGAGTATCTGCTAACCAGCAGGCATTCGCTAAATAAAAGCGAGTGTCGAACCCGAAGGCCGGCTCAACACGAAGTTGAGAACATCTGCTAACCAGCAGGCATTCGCTAAATAAAAGCAAGCATCGAACCCGAAGGCCTGCTCAACACGAAGTTGAGAACATCTGCTAACCAGCAGACATTCGCTAAATAAAAGCGAGCATCGAGCCCGAAGGCCGGCTTAACACGAAGTTGAGAGCATCTGCTAATCAGCAGGCATTTGCTAAATAAAAGCGAGCATCGAACCCGAAGGCCGGCTCAACACTACTGCTAACCAGCAGGCATTCACTAAATAAAAGCAAGCATCGAACCCAAAGACCGGCTCAACACTATGTTGAGAACATCTGCTAACCAGCAGACATTTGCTAAATAAAAACGAGCATCGAACGTGAAGGCCGACTCAACACTAAGTTAAGAACATCTACTAACTAGCAGTCATTCGCTAAATAAAAGCGAGCATCAACCTTGAAGGCCGACTCAACACTAAGTTGAGAACATCTGCTAACCAGCAGGCATTCACTAAATAAAAGCGAGCATCAAACACGAAGGCCGACTCAACACGAAGTTGAGAGCATTTGCTAACCAGCAGGCATTCGCTAAATAAAAGCGAGCATCGAACCCGAAGGCCAGCTCAACACGAAGTTGAGAGCATGTGCTAACCAGCAGGCATTCGCTAAATAAAAGCGAGCATCGAACCCGGAGGCCGGCTCAACACGAAGTTGAAAGCATAATCCGTCGATTCACAATCTGAAAGAAGAAATTCGTCGGGGAAATAATAAACTTAACCCTGTAGACTCCGTTGGGGAGAAATGGTGAGATAAACACATCTGTTAATGATCTTGCTGGGGTATGGATACCACACAGGCTCAATAAAAACGCCAATATTTGCTGGGGTCTAGATACCACATAGGCTAAAGAAAATACATTGTCGTCTGCTGATGATGCAACTGAAAACATGAGGTAACAACTTGACTTATGTTTCAAATGCATATGTTTGAAAATTTCATAATGCTCCATACGAAATGGAAATGCTACGCATTTGGGAGGATGTTATGCGCAATGCAAATGCAAAGCAACCACCTCAGCAAAATAAATGTTGAAGAGACGAAAGCAACCCTGCCGAGGAAGGAAAATAGGACGTGCCAATTATGATTGGACTTATGCTGGGAACAACAAGCCCTGGATGACTTCTTGGAACAGTACTTTTCTGGGTAATACTGCTCTTTCGAGAATAAAAGTCCACTCCGCTGGGGATCAACTCAAATTCTGTTGAGGAAAGCGCCCTGAATGGCCTACCAGAATATAAATCTTCTAGGGAACAAAAGACTCGGCTGGGAAAAGGCAGCCAACTGTTGAGATCATCTCAACTCTACTAGGGAAATCAACCCTAGATGGCCTTCTAGAACATTGAAAATCTTCTAGGGTACGAAGCAAACTGCTGGGGAATACCTCTATTCGGTTGTAGATTCCACCATGTTGGATATTAAATCTAAACCGCTAGGGATAAACGAATAAGATTTACTGGGAATCTGTCCCAAACTCTCTCTGCTGAGGATGAGAAACAACCCACTCCAGCAACTCCGCTGAGGATTACTCAATGAGGGAATCAACGTCGACCTCTGCTTGGGGAATGAGTCAACGACCTAGACTCTAAGGGGAAAGGAGTCAAAGATTTGGACTCTATGGGGAGCCGAAACTCTGAATCCGCTCCACTGCTGGGGATAATCCCAGATTTGCCGGGTGAAAAGAACTTCAATCTCGACCTACTGAGGGATAAGCGCATACATTCGATCTGCTGGGGATAGGTGTACACGCTCAACCTATAAATGAACAAACAAACAAGATATCCTGCACAACGGAAACTATCCCGGTCATCATCCGTGATGTCGTTCAAGCATATCAAAGTTTTAATGATTATCAGCGAAGCCCACAAGTTTATATATGCAAAGTTTTATCAAAAACATCAGGCGTTTTTTGCAAACAAAACAGTAAAAGCTAAAGCAATAATAACAATTTACTGAATAGTATATACTTCATTGATAAGTGGCTTATAAATAGGTAGATTTTACAACAGATACAACTCCTGAAAAGAGAAAGCTGCACAAATATTTATAGAAATACACAAAGATATACAAAATGTCGGCAATGTGGTACAGACAATCACCATGTGTCGATTCATCTATGACTCGCATGACTTTGATGCTTTTCCGATGCTTCACCTTCTGAAGAGACTGATTTGAACGAAAGGCCCTCGGGTCCTCCCATAATCCACTATGTTCTGAAGATCAACACGCAGACCACATTCATTTGCTTCTAAAATCCCTAACTTTTGCCTAAAACGCCCTCGCGGGTTTTCGATTCACCGAGATACCCATTTTTTCCAAAGTCGCCTTTTTAAGTTTTCAACTTTGCGGGTTTATATCTTTTATTTTTATCCCTAACTTTTTCCTGAACCCATTCTTTTTATGGTTCGCCGGGATGCCCCATTTTTGCCTGGATATTCTTTTTCTCTCCAGCGGGTCTCTTTAAGCAAAGTATTTTTTAACTGCGTCTGCATTCACAGGGGATGTGAAATCTTCACCATCCATGGTTGACAGTATTAAGGCTCCTCCTGAGAAGACTTTCCTTACGACATATGGACCTTCGTAGTTGGGAGTCCATTTGCCCATGTGATTTGTCTGTAGAGGGAGAATCTTCTTCAACACTAAATCACCTGCCTGAAAGCTCCAAGGACGCACCTTCTTATCAAAAGCTTTCTTCATCCTGCTTTGATGCAAACGACCATATGCAATGGACACTAATCTCTTCTCATCCATCAAGCTGAGCTGATTCAATCTGTTTCTTACCCATTCTGCCTCATCAAGTTGAACGTCAACCAAAACTCTCAAAGAAGGAATCTTGACTTCCAATGGCAGGACAACTTCTATACCATACACTAGCGAGAAAGGAGTTGCCCCAGCTGAAGTACGTACCGAAATACGATATTCGTGCAATGCAAAGGGCAAAATCTCGTGACAATCTTTGTAGGTCACAACAATCTTCTTTATATTCTTATTGGCCGCTTCAACAGCGTCATTCATCTTCGGACGATAGGGAGACGAATTGTGATGCTCAATCTTGAAACTTTGGCACAGTTCCTTCATCATCTTGTTATTCAAATTTGAACCATTATTAGTAATGATTCTCTCGGGCACTCCATAATGACAGATGATGTCCTTCTTAATAAACCTGGCTACGACTTGCTTGGTGACATTGGCATAGGAAGCTGCTTCAACCCACTTAGTGAAATAGTCAATTGCCACTAAGATGAAACAATGTCCATTGGATGCGGTTGGCTCGATCTTGCTAATCATATCAATGCCCCACATGGAAAAGGGCCTAGGAGACGCCATGACATTCAAAGGACTTGGCGGCACATGAATCTTATCGGTATAAATCTGGCATTTATGGCATTTCTTTGCGTACTTGAAGCAATCAGACTCCATAGTCAACCAATAATAGCCTGCCCTCAACAGCTTTCGAGACATCACATGCCCGCCTGCATGTGTACCAAAAGCACCTTCGCGGGCCTCTTCCATAAGCAAACTTGCTTCTTTTTCGTCCATGCATCTCAATAGAACTAAGTCAAAATTTCTTCAATAGAGTACACCATCTTGGTTCAGATAGAAATTTCCAGATAACCTCCTCAAGGTCTTCTTATCCCGGACCGATGCCCCAGGCGAATATTTGGTTCTTGAGAAAATTCTGGATATCATAATACCATGGCTTCCCATATGAAGCTTCCTCTATTGCAAATACGAATGTCAGCCTATCAAGGCGCGAGATGACAATTCTCGGAGCTTCGTTCCAATAGTTCACCTTATACATTGAGGATAACATAGCCAAGGCATCTTCCATCTGATTCTCCGCTCTTGGCACCTGATGAAACTCTACCCTGTCAAAGAAAGGTAACAACCTCCTTGCATAGTTCATATAAGGAATCAGATTAGGCTGACGAGTCTCCCACTCTCCTTTGATCTGATTGACCACCAAAGCTGAATCACCATAAATATCAAGGTTTTTGATTCTCAAATCAATCGCTTCTTCAATGCCCATGATACATGCTTCATATTTAGCTTCGTTATTGGTGCATGGAAAAGTTAACCTGGCAGTGAATGGGATATGAGAACCATGGGGAGTTGTAATGATTTCCCATTCTGCTACCATATAAGTTAACGCCACCATCAAAAATCATCTGCCATTGGGAACCCAACTCAGGACCTTCATCAGGTAACGGCTCATCACAATCTTTCATCTTTAAGAACATGATATCCTCATCAGGAAATTCAAACTTCATCGATTGATAATCGTCAATCGGTTGCTCTACGAGATACTCTGACAGAACACTCCCCTTAATAGCCTTTTGGGAGACGTATTGAATATCGTATTCTGTCAAAACCATCTGCCACCTAGAAATCCTTCCCGAAAGTACTTTCTTTTCAAACACATACTTAATGGGATCCATATTTGAAATTAGCATGGTTGTGTGGTTTAGCATGTATTTCCTTAGGCGTTTGCAGCCCAAGTGAGTGCACAACGCGTCTTTTCCAACATTGAGTACCTGAACTCAAAATCTGTGAACTTTTTACTCAAGTAATAAATGGCATGATCTTTTCTTCCCGTCTCATCGTGTTGACCGAGAACACAACCCATGTAATTCTCAAGAATCGTTAAATACATTATCAATGGTCTTCTAGCCACTGGAGGCATCAGTATCGGAGGCTCCTGCAAATACTCTTTTATCTTTTCGAATGCCCTTTGGCAATTTTCATTCCAGACCACCGCTTGATCTTTCTTTAACAACTTGAACATTGGTTCACAAGTGGCTGTGAGGTGAGATATGAACCTTGCAATGTAGTTCCATCTACCCAAGAAACCACGAACCTCTTTCTCTATTTTTGGCGCTGGCATTTCTTAAATTGCTTTTATTTTTGCAGGATCGACCTCGATTCCTCTTTCACTGACTATGAACCCCAGTAACTTTCCTGACCGTACACCAAAAGTGAACTTGTTCGGATTCAACCTCAACCTGAATTTCCTTAGCCTCTCGAACAGCTTCAAAAGATTCACCAGATGCTCTTCCTCCGTTTGTGACTTCGCGATCATGTCATCAATATAGACCTCAATCTCATGATGAATCATATCATGAAAGAGAGTCACCATTACCCGCTGATAGGTTGCCCATGCATTCTTCAATCCAAAAGGCATTACCTTATAGCAAAAAGTCCCTTACGGCGTGATAAAAGTTGTTTTCTCCATGTCTTCTGGGGCCATCTTGATCTGATTATATTCAGAAAAACCGTCCATGAAGGAAAACACTGAATACTACGTGGTATTATCAACAAGTACGTCAATGTGGGGGAGCGGGAAATCGTCTTTCAGGCTCGCTCTGTTTAGATCACGGTAATTGTTAGATGCCAAATTTCACTTATTTGATCTATCAAATGTTGGCATCTTTCACTCATTTTTTGTCAAGAAAGTGTTGAAAATCACTCTTGTTTTGTTTGGTTTGCAACATTATGAGAAAATCTCTTGGTACCTTTGATTTGTGTGTTATTGTGAAGGAATTAGGCACAAAACAAGTGAATAGTAAGACACAAGAAATGGGCAAGGAAACCAAGATATCATGCAAACAACAGCAAGTTCGCTAGGCGAAGGGGTAGCGAAGCTCTAGTGAAGAAAACGACCCTAAGTTCCCTAGGCGAACTGTGCAGTAAAGAAAACGACCCTAAATTCGCTAAGCGAAGCTCTAGCTAACACTCCCAGACTTGAGGCAGGGGCGAAAGGACCATAAATTCGCTAGGCGAAATCAGAGCGAAGGCTTTGCTAGGCGAACATGACAGATCCTGAATGTTATATTTAAGTATTTTTATTGCTTTTTAGGTCATTATTCCATTTTGTAACATTGGGTACATCAGAACTTATCTCTCTTCATCTATTTTGGAGAGAGAAACACAAAACCCTAAGAGGGAGGAGGTAAGATCTTTGATCTCTTGTTGGGGTTTGGATGTAATCTTTTAATACCTTATGTATTTCATCTAATTTATGTTTGTGAACTAGTTTGGATTCTCTATTGATTGATTATCTTTGATTATGTATTTGTGGGTCTTGACAAAACCTTTTCACATCTTTGATCTCATATTTTCTTCTATCAATGAACAAACTTTTGACATGGTTTTGTAGTTGATATTCATTGTATCTTCTATTTTATTGTGTTGGTTAAGTAGCATGGGTAGCATAAGTAGGATCAAGACGATATTGTACGGGTGCGTGATAATAGCGATGAAGAATGATGTTCGCAAACATTTGGCAGATTAGGTAATACATGTAAAAAGGGTTCTGCGCGTGTACGTATTTTGATCATTATGTTTTATATGAAACAATCGTTTATCCGATATGAGTGTCATCTTTGCTTACCTTCTTATCTTTGATTTGAACTATGATAGAGATATACTCTTCAGATCTGGATCTAGGATGATTACCTGTTAGGTCCTAAATGCTAGAGATAGGATTAGGCTTAGCATTTGCTTGAGTATCAGATCTTAATGCTCTGTGTTGTGTTTTTGTTGGATGAGAGATCACCAATGAGACAACATGGTTGTTCTCTCGACACTGCGTTAGAGATAAGCTTTGTCGTGGGTGATACGTAAGGGTATCAGATGAATGATTGCGTTGTGTTTAACTTGATCAGAAGAATGCATATGTTATTAATTGATGAAATCCAATCCTAACAAGGCTCCATTTATATTTCAGTCTTTATTTTATATTTTCTGATTTATTTATGGTTCCTTGAACTTTTTAAACCAAAACTTTTGAACAATAAGCTTAGAAATGTAGAGGCCGTTGAACGACGTTCGTATCGCACTAATCCCTGTGGAGACGACAAAACTGGGTACTTAATATTTTTTGCTTGCTGCTTTATTGCTTCAACATTAATCTACACACATTCGTACCTTACCATCCTTCTTTGGTATATGTACAATGTTAGCGACCCACGGAGGGTAATACGTCACAGCAAGAAATCCAGCGTCCAACTGCTTCTGGACCTCTTCTTTGATCTTAATTGCCATGTCCGGTCTAGTTCTTCTTAGCTTCTGTTTCACAGGTGGGCACTCTTCTCGAAGAGACAAGCGATGAACCACAATATCTGTATCAAGTCCGGGCATATCTTCGTATGACCAAGCAAAGACATCTTTATACTCTCGGAGCATTTCTACCAGTCTTTATTTGACATTATCTTGCAGCGCAACCCCTATCATGACTTCCTTTCTATCCTCTTCTATGCCCAGGTTGACGACTTCGATTTCCTCCTGATGAGGCAGAATAAACTTTTCTTCTTGTCTCAGCAACCTGGCGAGCTCTTCAGGCAGGTCTTCGTCTTCCTCAATCTCTTCTTCATCTTGAAAGATCGGATTATCAAAGTCAGACTGAGTCATAGACGAGTCTGAATCAGTGGCATCTGCAATGTGAAACCTGCAATGATGATGATTTAATGCTTAAAATGATATGCAAATAAGTACAAATCACATTTCCATTTTATTGTTAAAATAAAATAAGAATAAAATAGATCACAATATTTGAATGCAAGAAAACGCCCTTTGATTAATGATAAAACAAATGTTCAGACATAAAAGATAAGGCCCTTCAGACACAAACCACTATGCTCCGGGTAGAACATAGGGCTACACATAATCAAGAAAACAGGAAAATTACTCTTCACGAGTCACTTGGATAACTTCCTTGATGGTCCAGTTGTTCAAGCTCTGACCAGGAATACATGGTCGGATCCATGCATCCATGTCGCAGTCACTATCACCTTCTTCGTCAGACACAATGTTGATTCGATCAAAAATCATCCCACCACTTGTGAATTGGACTGGTCCCCTGTAGCGCGGCGTGCTCTATGAAGAAGAAGAAGACGAGTTGTACCCCAGTCCAAATTTGTCCTGTTTATTAGGGATGCTCAGAACTTGCCCCCAACTCTGAGATGATCCAGACTTCACCACCGCTTGCGCTTCCTTGAAAGACGACATAGCAACCTCAGACACTCTGCCCACAATTGGTGTCTTCTCTTTAATCTGGACGGTTTCAAAAGCTTGGCACAACATTTCATGAATCTCCCTGTCTACCTCCACATACTTAAATAAGGACATGTGGCTTATCATAATATCCTCTTCCCCATAAACGGTGACAATATCACCGCCCACCATATAGTTCAGCTTTTGATGTAGGGTTGACGTCACAGCTCCCGCCGAATGAATCCAAGGTCGTCCCAACAAGCAGCTATACCCTGACTGAATATCCATAATGTAAAACACAACATTGAAAACCTCTGGTCTAACCTGGATTGGAAGAGTCACTTCTTTGAAAATGGACCTCCTTGTCCCATCAAATGCTCGTATAACCAAATCACTTAGGGTGCACATTACTCACTGGGTGTCTAGCTTCATCAAAGCTTTCTTGGGCAACACATTAAGTGAAGACCCAGTGCCCACCAACACATGCGACAACACATCCCCTCTACATTAAATGGAAATATGCAGGGCGTCATTATGGTCTCTTCCTTTAGGCGTCAAATCAAGGCCAGTAAATCCTAGCCCATTTCCGGTGTTCACGTGTGCCACCACTTCTTCCAATTGGTTCACTGAGATTTCCTGTGGTACGTACGCAGTGTTCAAAATCCTCAAGAGGGCATTCCGATGTGCCTCAGAGCACAGTAATAATGATAAGATTGAAATCTTTGACGGAGTTTGTTGCAAATGGTCTACAATTTTATAATCACTTTTCCTGATTAGACGCATAAATTCCTCTACGTCTTTCAACAAATTTTCTTTCTCACCATGCTGAGAGCTTTCTTCGACCACAACCTTCCCTTTTCCCTTATCTGACCTTTCGACATTCGCTTCCGGAGGTGCAAACACTCTCCCACTTCTGGTTACTCCATCGGTCCCTACCAAATTATCAACAGAATTAAACGACATACTCTTCAGCTCTTGCTTCTGACCATTGCAATAGACCTCAGCCCCATAGTTCCATGGGATCGCCTTGGTGCTTTCGTAGGGCACTGGTCCCTCCTTAGTGATTATAATAGTTGGTGGCCTCGGTGGCGCATAAATATTGATTGTTTTATAAGGAATGGAAATTGTGTCCACTTCATCCTTCTCTTCATCAATTACCTTTTTACTTTTCTCTTCCAAAACTCTATCGAACTGTAGAACACCCTCATCAATTAACCTTTGCACATGATTCTTCAAATTCTTACATCCCTCAGGATGAGCCAAACAACTTACACAGTCTCTCTCACAACCGGGAAATACCCCTCCACTCAACAACCTATCCTTCATAAAACTCATAGGAGTCTTCAACTCTTCAACATCGCTCACCAGATTCAAACCTTCTTCCTCAACAATGGCATTTACCCCAGCCGCTCCATGATTCGACATAGGATTTTGCACAAAGTTAGGCGCGTCATGTGAAAAATTGATAGCTTTACCATCGATAAGGTCTTGCACCTTATGCTTGAAGGCTTTACAATTATCAATGTTATGGCCGGGAGCACCGGAATGAAAGTCGCACCTGGAATTTGCATCATACCCTAGGGGTGGTGCGCTGGTTAAAGGAGCTAGCGTTCTTTTTTGGATCAATTGCAACTGCATCAAATGTTGAAGTAACTGCGAGTAAGGCATCTGCGGTGCATCAAAGTGTCTGTTCACAACTCTCCCATGGTCTTGGAATCGCCGCGGAGCATAATTTTGTTGTTGTTGTTGTGGATGTTGTTGTTGTTGTGGTGGTGGTGGTACAACTGGAATTGAAATGCTCGCAACTTGAGGTTGCTGCTGACGATATTGCTAATTCCTGTTCTTATTCCGGTTTCTGGAACCTGATACCGCATTTGTTTCCCCCTCTCTTTTCTTACCAAAACTTTTCCTACCTCCTCCAGCTGAGGATCCTTCTCCGGCTTGTATCTTCCCCATTTTGATTCCATTTTCAACCCGCTCACCTGTAATGATCAAGTCTGAAAAACTACCCGACATATTGCCTATCAATTTCTCATAATACACTCCTGGAAGTGTAGCAACAAACATGTCAATAAGTTCTCTCTCCACCATAGGAGGTTGAACTCTTGCTGCCAGCTCACGCCATCTCTGGGCGTATTCCTTGAATCCTTCACTACTCCTCTGTGACAAGTTCTGTAACTGTACGTGATTAGGCACCAAATCACCGTTATACTGATAATGCCTCACAAAAGCTTCAGCCAAATCTTTCCAACTTCTAATGTTAACCGGCTTTAAACCCATATACCATTCCAGGGACGGACCAGAAAGGATATCCTGAAAGAAATGCACGAGCAACTTCTCATCATCGGAGTATGCAGACATCTTTCGATAATAAGAACAGAGATGCACCCTAGGACAGGTCGTCCCCTTATACTTATCGAAGTTTGGAACCTTAAACTTCGGAGGAATATTCAGGTCTGGGATCAGCCCCATATTTGACATATCTAGACCCAGCGAGTTTTGATTTTCAAAATTCTTCATCTTTTCCTCTATCAACTTAAACCTTCTGTCTGTGTCAGACTGCAGACCTGCACCAAGCTCTCTCATAGAGAAAACATCATCTTGGTCATCCTCATCCCGCTGAGGGCCAGTATTCCCATGTACAACACATGTCGCTCGTGGAATGTGAACTCCAGTATGATTTCCTCCGCTCGGAGGGACAACAACTGTTGGAATAGCTTGAGCATGTGGAGTACCCACATCATTCTGAGGAGGAACGACAGCAATTCCGCCATGAAGAACCCCACTCCCGTCCACCCTTGCAATAAGAGGTTGCACCAGTGTTCTCAGTTGTTCCTGGCCATTGGCGACCCCTTGCATCATATCCATAAACTGGGCCATACGGTCACGGAACTCCTACAGCTCGAGTTGGATTTGGTCCATAGCCTTGCGTTGATTTCCCCTGGTAGAGTAATGATGAATCGCTTAATTTTTAATCCTGAAACAAGGTTGAACAAACCACAGAAACGATAAGGTTAACAGATCCCGGAACACCTGCGATGCAAAATGAGAAATGATGCAGTATGCAGACATGCAAGTATGCTTTAGGGAAAATTTCCCCTTGATTCTAGTTTCACAGGACAATGGAGAGCTAACAGATGAAGTCACACAATCTTCTCATAAATAAAATGAGGACCTGAGTCAATACACATCACGTCACTGAGGAAATACAACAGAATCAAGCACAACCCCATCCAACAATCCTGGTGATGGTCGAGATACAACATAACAACAAATACTAAAAGAGAAAATACATTAAGTACGAAAGCGAGTCTGGAACCCCTCTAATAACTCCTTCGTATCAAGATGGTCTGGCCTAACAATCAATCCCTAGATGAATAACTCCCTCCGACTAATGGTAGCCTGTAAGCCCTAAGCGTGATCTTCCCAGGCGCCTTCCCCAAATGCTTCTTCAATCTTAGGCCTCTTCAGATCTTCTCTTAACTTGTACTCTTCCAACGTTGCAAGAGCTTCATTCAACTTGCGGTCACTTTCGCATCGACGTGAAGATTCAACTATATCTTTCTCTTCTTTCAGCTAAAGTTGAGCTTTCAACCTGATAATTTGTTGCCGCAGTCCATCTTCTCGTTCTTTTTTGTTAGTCAGAATAGCGTTCCATTGAGCATTGAATTTAGATATCTCTAGATGTGCTCTTTCTAGCTCCTTCTTCTTATCTTTGAGGATATCACTAGCACTCTTCAAGTCTCTGCCCACTCGCTCCCGGGCGCGAATCTCCTTTGTTAGTTCTCTACCCATCTTGTTCACCAGCTCTGTCTGCTTCTTAGATGAGTAGGTAGCTTGATTCCTCTCGCTTCTGAGCTGCATAATTTCCTTTTCTAACTCCTCGTTTACCTTGCATAACTCCTCCTTTTCGGCCCACAGTTGATTGTATCTCTGAATATCAACCGTTGTCGGTTCTTTAATCATTAAGGGATACAAAGGTTCTCGAGCTGGAAATGGTAACAACAATCTCTCAACTCTTTCCTGAATCCATTCCACATAAGGCTCATAGGCTCTGTTATTGCTCTTTCCTAAAGAAGATTCCCCATACGGTGAATTTTACTCCAAGCCTTCTCCAATCTGATCAGGGTCTCAATGTCAATCAAGCCAGTGAAATACAAAGATTCCTGTATTTCTTCTTCCTTCGGAGGTTCCTTTAGAGCATAACTAAATTGCCTCACTGCAAAAGCTGGGTTGTAGTTAATACCACCCTTTCTTCCAATCAAAGGGACATTAGGGAAATTACCACGACTAGAGATTATCTTCGTACCCAAGAAGTCTCGATTAAACCATACAATGTCCTCAGAAGTTAACCCCATAAGCCTCTCTGACCAATCAGCGGTGTCTGAGATGTCTACAAATGGACCAGACTTAGGAAGATGACTCATAAACCATCTATACATGAGAGGTACACAGCAGGAGACATTTTTACCCCTCCTATTCTCATTCTTGTAGTGCACAGAGTGATACACATCTCCTAAGAGTGTCGACACAAGATTCTTCGAGACAAAAATATGGAAAGCATCCAAGTCCACAAAGTCTGTAATGTTTGGGAACAGTATTATGCCGTATATGCAGAGTGCCAAAATATCATTGAAGACAACCCAACAACCTTCTTTTGCAAAATGTTGAGCTCTACCAACCAAGAAAGGCAATGGGAAACCAGACATTCCATTCCTCCTAACCATCTTCCCTTCCAACTCAGAAGCATCCAAATGAAGTGAATTTGCAAGCATAGTTAAGTTAGGCTCTGCTTTAGAATGATAGAAAGGCATCTGATCCAGAATAGGAACTCCTAACAACATGGCAAACTCCTCCAGAGTAGGCATCAATACATAACCAGGGAAAGTGAAACATCTCAGATGAGGGTCATAGAACTGAAGCAAGGTATGAAGACCTCCTAACTCAGACACTGAAGCTTTACAGACACAACCCAGAAGCTTCCCATACTCTTTCTTGAAATCTTCCATCCCACTGTGATCAGCAGCAGAAATCAAACTGAGTAAAGACCCTATATCCGGTGTTGGAAACTTATACACAACTGTTTCTTCAAACAAATCTCCATGTCAACAGTGAATTGGTTTACTAAAATCAAGAGAAGAATATGCACCTGAAACATAAATACATGTCAATGTTAATATGCAAATGAATATGCAAATGCAACAGGGGATCAAGATTGTTGTGTTGTTGACTGAGATGAACTAGCACTTTGCTTTGGCTAGAACACAACACTGACATAAGAAACCCACTATATCAAGGATCAAAAAGTTCACACTGACGAGAAAACCGGGTAGGTTGAAGGTCAAAGTTTCCTGCATAACCCTCCCCACTCACAGGTATGAACCTATCTCTGATAAGGTCTATCATCCTATGCGGTCATTAGCGTTATAGACTTTCGTGAAACGATGATACGTTCACCATTTCTAGTTTGGCATCATAGTCTAACGAAGCGGCCTCACTTAGCTTACTTCCAAATGATCGGTCCCCAGAGTCGACAATCCTCAAATCCAACATCCTCTCAACTGTCCAAAATAGACTGGAAAGGTAGTCATCAAAGAGAATATCGTCTGAGCGGGAATTTCGTGAGAATTGGTGCATGCCAAACATACAGGTTCATCACTACTTTCCACTTCTAATGCTATGGTTATTCTCAAGCCTGGGTTTTGACTTATCACACAGTGGAACATTCCCCCCAACAGCACAACAACATGATAATATAAATGCTGAAAATAAAATGCAATAAAGTACAAATGCAACACATATACACATATATGCACACCCCAAAGGTAAAACAAACAAGTGCTAAGATTGAATCACATAGGGGATGGGAATATTCCCCAGCAGAGTCGCTAGCTGTCGCATAGTTGCGAAGAGGGGCCGACAAGGACAGAAGAGTCGCCACCGTTTGTTATTTATCCCAAAGAGAGGGGAAGGAAATAATCAGAGAAAACCTACGAAAAGGGAAAAGACAAGTCATCACAACTAAATCTTAGGTTCGAGAGTCGGTTACGCAAGGTGAAGGTATGAGCACCCCTCACGTCCGTTGTACTCAACGGGATCCACACTTGTTGTCTATCTAAAAAGGTCTTAAACTATCAAAAGGTTGGCTCACAGAGACGAAAGAAAAGAAAAGAGACTCGATAGAGCATCGCCACCTTATGCCTATGTATTCCCTCGTGCAATGGGAAAGTCAGAGTCAATGTAGTTCAGAAAACTACAGGTGAAGGTGGGGAAGGTTACTCGCCAAGACATCGCCGTCTTGTGCCTATGTATTCTCATCTGGTATGAGAAATCAAAGCAAACATAGTTCGGAATGACACGACCACAGATTGGTTCAAGTGTTTTAACTGAGTAGGGTTGGACCTTCGTTCTAGCAGTTAGGTATATTGCTGCTCGACCATTGGAGACTTAGGCGTTACCTGTTTACGGTAGAACCAAGATTTAACACACTCTTTCTGAAAATGATTTTCCAAACAGTCCCGAAGGATAAAAAGTTTGATGTTTTGTTTTGTGTTTTTATGAAGTGAATTGAATTAAATTTGTAATTCATGATGCACTAAAGACTATGACTTGAGAGCGAATACGTCACATATCACCCAAAGGGCATACGCTAAACACTCTAGACAGTTGAGAGGAAGCCCCTCAACTATCATTCCCCAAGTGTTTAAGGCTCGTAGCGTACAACACTTGTTATTCTTTATTAGGTGTCTTAAGGTGTTAAGAGATGAGAAGAGGAGACACAAACTCTAAGGGGAAACTAACCAACCCTAATGTTATCATACAATGTGCTCCTAAGATTGAGATTAAGAGGGAAGAAACTATCCTAATGTTAGCATGCTTGGATTGAACACTTAATGTCTCTCCTACTCCCATCTTAAACAGAGGGACTAGGAATCCTAAGGGATCATGGCAAAAGACCAAGAAAACACAAGATAAATCAATCACAAATGAAATGCAAGAAAGAGATGAAGTTGACTTAAACAAGTCAAGAGCAAAGCAAACATGATATGCAAGATGCAACACAAACAAAAGATGAAACAAAATGACTTAAACAAGTCAAAGAACAAGTGAGATAAAATGGGAGAAGTCACAACTCCTACAACCATTCATGCATCAATCACTTACACCAAAAGGTAATCAATAATGCACAAGAAAATATCATGATCAAAGGGGAAGAAATGAAACCATAAGAGAAAAGGCTCACAACAAGAATGGAAATAATGCACAAGCAAGCAACAAGCCAAGGCAAGAGAAAGAACCAAAGTTCAATTCATTATCAACACTTAAAATCAAGTGGAATGCCTTAACTTCAAAGTAACTTGTAACACAAGTTACACAAGTGTATGACCTAAAAATGCAAGACCATCACCTTAATCATGTCATGAATGAGTATCAAGACTCCTAGGGTGTATATGGGATCAATCAAAGTCATTTCCCAAAGGAACTAGGTCAAACTAGTTTGTATAAACTTCCTCTAAGGGGACTTGACTTGCAAGCTTCACCAAAAATAGAAGAAATGTTCAATAAAATCCAAATAAAATTCACAAATCAACCAAGTCCAATGGAAAACAGAGGCCAAAGTTTCAAATCCAAACTCAATCTTAGGCATCACCAAATGATTTGATCAACTAGGGTGATCCACCTTATTGAGTTATTATCGAGGGTCAAGAAAAGACAAAGCAAAGTCAAACAAAAAATGATCAAACATTGACCAAAATCAGCCTCAAAGGTACCTCAATTCATCCTCTAAATGGAGAGGAAACCTCATTCATAAGTGATGTCAAATGGTAACTCAAATGTTAGTGATCAAACAAGAACAATATTAAAAATATCTCCAATTGCAAAATAAAATAAAATCAAAAATAAAAATAAAAATTATGAAAAATTAAGTAAGGTTTTGAGGTATTTGAAAACAATTTTTATTTAATTTTTGGAAAAATTAGAGCTATTTTTAATAATTGAAAATCAAAACAGAAAACAAAAAGAAAATAAAATAAAAGAAATGAACAGGGGGTGCAATAGCAAAAGCCAAAACAAATGAAGCAACGTGCAAAAGGCAAATGGGCTAAGAATGAGGGGGGCGTGAATAATAATCTGAGCCCATCTGACCCAGACTCAACTCAAAACATGAAACGCAATGTTTCATTAATCCAGTTGGATTTCAACGTGCTAAATAAGCTAAGTCAAGCCAATCACAACCAAACATGCACGAAAGTCAAATGTTCAAACCAGGCCACATCAGGTTTGACCTGAGATGAACCAGACGTCGGAGCTAGGGCTCCGGTCATCTTCTCCGGTGAGCTCATCGGAGCTCAGGGGAAAAACCTCCATAGAAATGAACAAAAATGGTACCAAACAAAAGATCTCGCCACAAGGATTCCAAATCCATAGATCAAACATCATGAATGTTCAAGATAAAGGAGAATCAAAGGATTGAAGTTTAAATGTGTCATTTGAAAACATGTTCAAACAAGAACAATAATGGGTCAAACATTGCCTACTCAACGTAGGGCTTCAGATGCAACCAACATGATCCTAAATAGGTGCCTAAACTGAGAGAAATAAGGAGGAGAAGCTTACTGAATGGAGCTACTTCGTTGGTTCTTCAGATGCGTACAACCTTTGCTTTCTTGCTTCAAACATGTTCCAAATGCCCCCAAAAAGAAGATGCAAGCCTCAATTTCAATTAATTTGAAGTGAAATCTCAAATTCAAAATTGAAGAATCCTTAGAAAATTTGAATTTCAATCTTCTCTCTCCAGCTCCAAAAATCATTTCTGAGCATTAGGGTGCCCTATACTGCTTATATATGATGGACTTATGATCACCATGCAGGCCCATGTTGGTTGTTTGGTGAATTGGATAAAAGATTCCCAAAAAAGAAACCTCACTCATGCCTACGCGTTTTTCTTACTTCACACTTTATAAGTTCATCAATCTGCAGTGTGTGAGGTGTATTTTCCATTTGAATTGAACTGGGCCTTTGATTTAATCCACATTGCAAGTTTGAAATGCAAACTCCTTTGTGAAGAAACTTGAAAATGCTACATGTCATGGCATTTGGTACTAGCTTAATTTGTGGAAAACCCCTCATGATCATATTTTGGTGTGAAGTGATTCAAAATAAGTGACAAAGATGACCTATAATGAACCAAACTCATACCATGATAAAAAGTCTAATTTTCACTTGAAAATCTTCCCATATGGCCATATAAATCCATAATTCAAATGAATCTTGAGTTCAATGATGTAAATAAAGCCTTTAGGAACAACTTTCATGGTGGTTGGAAGTGAATTTGAGGTACATAAGTTCATGAAAATGACCATTGAAACAGATGACCTATAATGAAACTTTCCCAAAATACCCTTGCATTGCCAAGACCATAACTTGAGTTCCCCACATGATAAAGAGGACTTCTAAGACTTTTTGGAAAGCTAAGATCATGAGGAACAACTTTAATGTTCACCTAAAGTTGAGGGGAAACTTTTCTTCTAGGTCAAAAATTCCTTGGAAGTGAGTTGACTTTTAGTTAACCAAAATTCTATTCATTTGAGACCTCTAACTTGTTGACATCATAGCTTGAGATGTACAAACCTAATGGATGAGTTCTTGTACTCAAAATAAATCTAGGAACATGCCCTACAAGTCTCATGGTTTCATGAAAATGAGATTGGGCTTGCAACATAGGTGAAAATGGCCTTGAAGTTGGGTACTAAAGAAGGGGATTTTACACTGAAATCATCTGAAACCCTAATTTAGTAACTTCTTCCACTCTTGATTCCTCTCAATTTGATCTTGTCATGACATCTTGGATGCTTCAAAATGACTTCCCATGGCCCCATTGAATTAGAACCAAGTCTTGAACTCTCTCAAGTCCACAGTTGACCCTGAGTTGACCAGATGAAATCCTAATTCCATTTCCTTTGACCATGCCCCTTTGTAGGTGAAATGAATGCTCAGATAAGCTCCACAATGACCTCCAAGGTACTCAATGTTCTTCTTAATCATATCCTATCCAAAACAATGACCTCATGAACCCTTGATATCCTCTGTTGATCCCCAAGATAGGAGACAACCAACACACATTAATCCTTCCTTCTAAGGAGCTTTGACAACCTTATGATGATGGCACACACTTGATGATCTGGATAATTACCCTTGATTGAGCTTGAAACCAATGAGACTCTTCTCTTGAATGGAACATCACTCTTGATACCCTATCAAAAACAATGTTATGCAAATGCAAAATGCTAAAATGAAATGAAACAAAAGCCAAGAAAAGGTTGGTCAAATTTTGGGGTATAACACCCGACCCACAAGGTGAACATGTTATTGGATCAGAACACGTTGGGTCGAAGCCCAAAATGTAACGCCCATTTTAATTATTTTTGGTTTCTGAGTTATTTTATTCGCGGATGTGTTTTGAGGAATTATTTGGAGGATCAAGAACTCATAATATTAGTATACAGTGATAAAAAGTGATAATTAATGATAATGTAATATTATTATTAATTATTATTATAGTTATTACTAATACTAATATATGAGAAAATATGATTACATGGATTTTAGTGAATTAAAAGAAATAAGAGGATTGTTATTATTATTATGAGAATTATAATATTGAGAATAAAAGAGAATTATTGGGATTAAGGGCAAGCTTGTTATTTGTGGAAATTAGAGTTGGAAGGAAAGAAAGGAACGCGTACGAAGAACACGGAAGGGGAAAGAGAAGCTCGATCGTGAAAGCAAGCTAGAGCAAGCAGAATTCGTGAAGATTTTGGTGCTTCATCAACATCAGAACTTCAATTGAGGTAGGGGAATTTAACGGTTAAATTGGTATTGCATGAATATAGGTAGAGAAGGGGGAAAATCCCTAACCCCAATGATTGTTGATGATCTGATGATTGATTGCATGTTATTGAAGCTCTTATCATCGTGTTGAAATGTGTTAATCCGTTGCATGTGGTTGGGTTCGATTGTTTGAGTGGACTTTGGGGTTTCCGGTTGAGTTCGGAGTAGAGCCAGAAGTTGGTTGTTAGAGTTGAGTTGATTAATTGTCGGATAGAATCGGGAACAGACCCCGTAACTAAGTTGTAGTATGTTGTTGGTTGTGAGTATCGACTTAATCAGGCAAAATCAGGGAAGGTTGTCGTTCCTGCTGCGTGGGATTTTTCTGAGTACGCATGTATTCGCTGGGCGAAAGGGGGAGCGAGCCTTCGCCAGGAAAACTGGCCAGCGAGTGCTGGAAGAAGCTTTTGTCTGGCTTCGCCAGAGGTTTCGCCAGGCGAATGGCAGCGAGTGTTCGCTGCAGGGCTTCGCCGGGCGAATGTGCCAACGAGCCCGACAGCAGTTTGTGTTTTTGCTGCTGTTTTGTGTTGTTTCCTTTATGGACATGGACCCTTAGTGGGCATGTTTGATGATGAGCTTGCTGGAGAGCTGAGGCGAGTGTATGTTGAAGGTTGTAGGGCTGTGTAGCCGGCGTTTACCGCCCTAGACATAATCAGGGGATTATGTGTTAAGTCTCGATAATTGTGGATGTGTTTGTGAGATGTGTGCACGATGAGCTAAGTGTGTGAGATATGTGGACCAGTAAGATCGACACGCCTTGAGTGTGTTGTGGTGATGTGTTGTGATGAGTGGATCCGTAGGATCGATACACTGATTGTGCGTTGCATTTATATGTGGATCAAATGGATCCACTTCTATTATGTGAAAGAGCAAGACATCATGTTAATGGTAGTGAAAAATAATTCATCATGGATTCTAAAATCTATCCTGAAACTTAGAGAGACTATCACTAACAATCCTGGTTAGAATACTATGTTGCAGGCTAACAGATTTCAAACTAGGATCTTGTATGTAGAATTAGCAGAGGAGTTACAAGATGTCAGCTAGAGAAGCATGTTTTACAAGGATGCTGCAAGACCCCATGCCTTGTTCACCTTTTGGATGGCTTGCCATAGGAAACTTGCAACCAAAGATAGGCTTGTTAAATTTGGCCTGCTGAATGATAACAAGTGTTGTATGAGCAATGAAAAAGAATCCATCAACCATCTGTTTTTCAATGCAGGAAAATGAAGGCAATCTGGCAAAATATTTTGCAGTAGATGATGATAGATCATAGGCCAAGGGACTTGACACAGGAAATCAAGTGGATTAGTGACAAGAGCAAGTCCAAGGCTGAGTAAAGTGAAAATTTTAAGTTGTGCTTTGGTGAAAACCATTCATGAATTATGAAAGTTTAGAAACGATAATTGCTTCAAGGATGAAACAAATGAGTCCTATATTGAGGGGAGAATCATAAAAAACATCGGATATAGATGTTGGAGCCATCCTAAACTTATAAAAGAGCTTTGTAATCTTATGATGCCATAGTTTGGTCTTTGTTAGGCTTGTTCATTTGTTAGCTGAACCCTTTATGGTTGCTTGGATCTTCTTGTTTTTGGGCAATAAAGTATTATTCTTAAAAAAAATAATTATACACTCATAATAATACATAAAAATCATACTCTAAGAAAATGCCGAGCCTAGAATTTACAAAATTTAGTTACTCTTCTACAACTTCACGTTTTGAAGTATTTAATTTGCCACCACCACAATTAAACTTGACACCCCATATATTTTTATAACTCCCAAATTATTCATGGATAAATTTGAGTCAAAAGTACAAACAAAATTTTTGATTGTTTATTCAAAAAAATTTATAAAGATCAAATTTTCGATTGTTTATTAAAAAAAATTTATAAAGACCAAATTTTCGATTGCTTATTCAAAAGTTTTTATAAAGATCAAATTTTCGATAGTTCATTTTTAAATTGTCCGTATAAATTTTTTATCATTTTTTAAAAGTGCTGTAATATATCAAAAATTTTAAAAAGTGTTATAGTTTACTGAAAAATTTGAAAAGTACGATAAATTACTAAAAATTTTGAAATTTCTGATAGTATAAAATGTTTTTTTTTTTAATTTTCAAAATTTGTTTTTATTTTTAAAATTCCGATATTTCTTCAAAATTATTTTTGAAAATCATTAAAATTCCAATCTTTTTCTAAAAATTCGATAAACGCAATATAAAATCCTTAAAAAATTTATTAAAGATATAAAGGTAATAACAATCACAATATATGAATGTCAAGTATAATTAAGAAAAATGAAAAGTTAAATACTCCCCATTTTGATAATGAAACCAAAAGAAAGATGTTACAAAACCCAAAATATGACTAACACCAACAAAGAAGGAAAAATAATTGGTATAATCCCTATTTCTAATGCATTTTTACTGTATTTTTTTAAAAAAAAATTGGTATAAACACCAAATTTAAATTCTATTTTTTAAAACAGTCGGTAAAAATGCATATAACATACCATACTTTTCTAAAAATTGTGAAGACGATTATAATTTTGATTATCACATTTTTAAAAAATTCGATATAAGTAAAGGCGTGGTCGGATTTTTGTAAAATCCCATAAGTTTATAATGTTTTTAAATATTTTTGACATTTTTTTTGTTTAGTGAGTTGAAGAGAAAGATTTGACAAAACCATACCTCGATTAAGAAAGAGACATGTTGTAGATAGTTCTGGTAAAAGCTGTGGAGATGATGGAGACAATCAATTAAAAATTAAGATGAGTAGAACTGTTCACTCCAGAGATCAATGGAGTGCACACCCAAACTGTGGAAGCCAAAAGAGGCCTCAGAGAAGAAGACCCCCTCCCTCTCTCCTATATTATTTGTCATCATCATGGAGTATTTGCATAGGTTCTTTCAGAAGCTCAGGAACATGCCATATTTCAATTTTCACTCAAAAAGTGAAAAATTGGGCATTACCAACCTTAGCTTTGCAAATGATCTCCTCCTCTTCTCAAAGGGTGATCAAAATTTAGTGGAAATGTTGATGCAAACTTTCGATGTTTTCTCCAAGTCAACTGGGTTGAAGGTGAATCCTAGTAAATGTAAAGTGTTTTTTTGGTAATGTTGATGTTGATGTGAAGCAGAGAATTCAAGATGATACCAAGTTCAGTGAAGGCAATTTACCTTTCAGATACTTGGGTATTCCTTTAACCAGTAGGAAGCTCAATATTATCCACTACACGCCTTTGATTGATAGAATTAACATTGGAGTGTTAGTCTGCTTTCTTATGCAGGTAAAACCCAACTTATGAAGAGTGTCTTGTTTGCTCTAACCAATTATTGGCTCCAATGTCTTCCTTTTCCCAAGGAAGTCATTAGGAAAATTGATGGCCTGTGTAGATCTTTCCTTTGGACTGGTGCAGATAAGGTGACCAGAAAATCTCCCATTGCTTGGAGTAAGGTGTGCTACCCAAAGAGAAATGGCGGGCTCAATATCATTAATATTGAGCATTGGAACAAGGCTTTCTTAATGAAACTTCTTTGGAACCTCCATGACAAATGAGATAACATGTGGATCAAATGGACCCATTTCTATTATGTGAAAGAGCAAGACATCATGTTAATGGCAGTGAAAAATAATTCATCATGGATTCTAAAATCTATCCTGAAACTTAGAGAGACTGTCACTAACAATTATGGTTGGAATACTATGTTGCAGGATAACAGATTTCAAACTAGGAACTTGTATGCAGAATTAGCAGAGGAGTTACAAGATGTCAGCTGGAGAAGCATGTTTTACAAGGATGCTGCGAGACCCCGTACCTTGTTCACCCTTTGGATGGCTTGCCACAGGAAACTTGCAACCAAACATAGGCTTGTTAGATTTGGCCTGCTGAATGATAACAAGTGTTGTATGAGCAATGAAAAAGAATCCATCGACCATCTGTTTTTTCAATGCAGGAAAGACAATCTGGCAAAATATTTTGCAATGGATGATGATAGATCATAGGCCAAGGGACTGGACATAGGAAATCAAGTGGATAAGTGACAAGAGCAAGTCCAAGGCGAGTAAAGTGAAAATTTTAAGTTTTGCTTTGGCGAAAACCATTCATGAATTATGAAAGTTTAGAAACGATAATTGCTTCAAGGATGAAACAAATGAGTCCTATATTGAGGGGAGAATCATAAAAAAACATTAGATATAGATGTTGGAGCCATCCTAAACTTAGAAAAGAGTTTTGTAATCTTATGATACCTTAGTTTGGTCTTTGTTAGGCTTGTCCATTTGTTAGCTGAACCCTTTATGGTTGCTTGGATCTTCTTGTTTTTGGGCGATAAAGTATTATTCTTAAAAAAAAAAATTATACACTGATAATAATACATAAAAATCATACTCTAAGAAAATGCCAAGCCTAGAATTTACAAAATTTAGTTACTCTTCTACTACTCCCCGTTTTGGAGTATTTAATTTGCCACCACCATAATTAAACTCGACACCCCATATATTTTCATAACTCCCAAATTATTTATGGATAAATTTGAGTCAAAAGTCCAAACAAAATTTTTGATTGTTTATTCAAAAAAATTTATAAAGATCAAATTTCCAATTGTTCATTCAAATTTTTTTATAAAGATCAAATTTTTGATAGTTTATTTTTAAATTGTTCGTATAAATTTTTTATCATTTTTTTAAAGTGATGTAATATATCAAAAATTTCAAAAAGTGTTATACTTTACCGGAAAATTTGAAAAGTATGATGAATTACTGAAAATTTTAAAATTTCTAATAGTATAAAACGTTTTTTTTTGAAATTTTCAAAATTTGTTTTTTTTATTTATTTTAAATTTCGGTATTTCTTCAATATTTATTTTGGAAATCATTAAAATTCCAATCTTTTTTTTTTAAAATTTCGATAAATGCGATATAAAATCCTTAAAAAATTTATTAAAGATACAAAGGTAATAGCAGTCACAATATATGAATGTCAAGTATAATTGAGGAAAATGAAAAGTTAAATACTCCCCCATTATGTTACAAAACCCAAAATATGACTAACACCAACAGAGAAGGAAAAATAATTGGTATAATCCCTATTTTTAATGCATTTTTACTGTATTTTTTTAAAAAAATTGGTATAAACACCAAGTTTATATTCTATTTTTTAAAATAGTCGGTAAAATTGCATATAACATACCATATTTTTTAAAAAATTGTCAAGACGATTATAATTTTGATTATCAAATTTTTTAAAAATTCGATATAAGTAAAGGTGTGGTCGGATTTTTTTAAAACCCCATAAATTTATAATGTTTTTAAATATTTTTGACATTTTTTTTGTTTAGTGAGTTGAAGAAAAAGATTTGATAAAACCATACCTCGATTAAGAAAGAGACATGTTGTAGATAGTTCTGATAAAAACTGTGGAGATGATGGAGACAATCAAATAAAAATTAAGATGAGTAGAACTGGTCACTCCAGAGATCTTGATGATGAGGCAAATGTTAGATAATGTTTAGGTGGACCACTTTAGATGTTATATAAATGTTTATTATTTATTATTATTTTGGGTTATTTCGACTATTTTGTGTTGTACTAAATTATTTTATTTTACCGAGACTTTAACTTAGCCTCAACATACTCCTTACACCTCAAACTAATATTTTTTGAAATATAGAATACATGCAAAAATTAGAATGATGATGGGAATACAATTTTAATGACATTCATCAACACAACTTTTTGATCCGGCACGATGATTTTAGAAAGTAGTTTTTGAATGTAAACAACTCCTTTACCTTTTCCAGTATAAATGTAAAATTTGCCTCTATTTCATGTTCTAAGGAGGCATATTCAATTGAAAAAATCAATTTCATTGAAATAATACCAATAATTTCAAGTAATGTGAGCCGATACTTGTTAATTTTGTATGTACAATAAAAAATAAAGACCAAATAAAATATATTAAATAGCAATGTCCTATCAGAATTATGATGTTTTAAAAAATTTGATTAAAACTCACATCAGATTTCTTTAAATTTGATAAAAATATGTTCTTTCCTTTGGATAAGTAAAGCATCTACTACACTTTTTAATAACATTAGCAGATTTTTCGCATTTTACTGATTTTTTAGTGTAATATTGTTGCATAAAATGTAAATTTATTTTAGAGAAGTAAATAGTAGAAGAGATATTTTTGACATTATTGAAATAAACAGAGTGCCAGAATCATGTCAAGGGGTGGCAGGTAGATTTTTCACAAAGAAGCTATAGAGCCGAATTTATTTCAGCCCATATGGTGAATTTTAGTCCATAACTTATTTGATTATTTTGGGTACAACTCAGAGTTGATTTTAAACAAACAAAATAATAAAAAATATGACCAGTTTGTTTTAACTTTAAGAAAAAGTATTTATTTATAATTAATTTTTTTATAAAATATGTTTTATAAAAAATTAAAAGTTTTTCAAATTTCATTTTTTTATAAATAAAAAATTAATATTAATATTTTATAACATACATATATATTATTGAAAATTAGAACATAATCGAATTCACAATTAAAAAAAAATATATCTCAAAAATAATTTTTATAACAACTATTTTAAATATTTTTAAATTTAAATCATATTTTAAAATTTTGATATTTAAAAAATATTTTAGTAAAATGATAAATTATCTAAAATAATATTATAAAATTAAATATTGAAATCAATTTTTATTTGAAGTTTAATTTAAAAAATTCTTTGTAATTTTTTAAAACAAAAATATATAACCTTATAAAAATTATTTTAAAAAAAAGCTAGAGCAAACTAGTCTCTTTATCCTAATAAGTTGATAGTTTTAGACATTCAAAATATATATAACACTTGTTTTACAACTAGACCCTACATATAATTAAGATCTATAATAACATCTAAAATGAACAACTTATTTTAGAGATTACAATAATTTAGAGCATTTACAAAGGCGTGATTCATTTATTTAACACCAAGTTAAATATGTATTCCCAGAGAAATTATTTTTGGCAGCTTATAGAAAAAGTGGCTTTGGAGGCACTTCTCTCTTCAATTTTTCTGGATTACACTCAATAATTTGCATTAAAATTAAATTTAATGAGATGTAACGATACAGAGTCAATTTGTTTTAATTTTAAAAGTGATTTTTTTATATTAAAATTTTTTTTAATGAATTTTTTAAATAGTGAAATTTATTTTAAATACATTTTTTTATAAATTAAAAATTTAATTTTAACATTTAGTAACATAAATATACATTATTAAAATTAAAATTATATAAATTTAAAAAATATATATATTAAAAAAATTATTTTTAGTAAAAATTATTTAAAATATATTTAAATTTAAGTGATTTCTTTTAAAATTTTGATATTTAAAAAAATGTTATATTAAAAGGATAAAATAATGAAAATAATATTTTATGAAAATTATTTAAATCAATTTTTATATAAAATTATGGGTAATGTTAACTTGTGCCCTTGGGGCACATGTTAAGAATTAAATTAAGAAAAATTGTCTTGGAAATTATGTATAAACTTTAATTAAAATATAAGATTAATTTTTAAATCATTTTTTCCAATGCAAATTTATTATAAGTGGTTTTCTTAACATGTGCCCCAAAGGCACAAGTTAACCTTACCCTAAAATTATTTGTTTAACATTTATTATTGTAAGATGAATTGGTTTTGATTTTATCACAAACATTACCAATAATCAACCTCTGGTTGAGATATTTTGAATTTATAAATATTTCGTTATTGTTGAATCTAGTCGCTTGAGGAACCAATACTTGCATCAATGATCATCATCATATATATGCATCAATGATCATCATCTACTTTAACGAGTGAATCTTCCTTTTTTTATCAACCATATGTATATCTTTAAATATTTCATTTAGCCTTATTTCTTTTAGGATCATGATATTTGTCACCTAATTTTTCATGTATTTGTTTTGAGAGTTTCTTATCGCACTTTATATGTTTTTAATATATCACGTAAAATTTTAAATATCCCATTCTTTTTTAGAGATATATTTCAGACATATCTAACACATATTTAACAAAGGTCATTCTGAGTTACGTTCTATCATTTGGTTTAAATTATTATAGAGATGCATCTCTGAAATAATTTTTTACTTACATCTTCGGATTCACACCAGAAACAGAATCAGCATATCTAAAACGAAATTGACATTTATAACATAAAATGATCATTACAATGATGATTCCAACATAAAAATCAATATTACATTTGAATATCTCGATGGACGTTTGCACATCTTCAAGATATCTTCGACCGATCTTTGTATCGTTGCTTCTAATTTGAGTAGAACTTTCTCATCGAAACCGAAAAACGTATCCTACATAGTCTTAACATTTGCTTGCATCTTGAGCTTAAGCTTGGTGAACTGAAGCTTCCCTCCATTGTCAATCGAAGATGAATGGTACTCAAGCTTCACAATGTTTTGATTGTCTCTGTAAGGTAGGAAATTATGGATTTCGTCTTTGATATCTTTAAGGGGGTGAAGTCGTTGAACTTAATTGTTCGCCCAGGTGTAGAGCCAGAGAAGGACACATTTCGACATGCCAATCGATTTCTATTTGTGACATTTTAGACATTTTATGTTTGTGCGAAATATAGCACTAGAGCACCTAAATTTATAGAAGACAAAGATCAATTTGGACCACTCATTAACTGACACATTGATTCCGGAGATATATCTCCGAAAACACGTCCTATTATCTTGTTCCAAATATGCATCTCTAGAACTTCTCCTTAACCAGTTTCAAAACAGAACACAAATAGAACCTAATTTTTCCATTGAACAAAAATACACATGTTGTTATGGGATAGATTAAAAAATGCATAAAGATAAAATATAAACAAAAGGTGAATATATAACACTTAATTTATATAGAGACAGTATTATATACAATTATTTGTCCAGTTAAACAAGAAATTAAAACCAATCGAAACATATGTCGCTGGCTAAATCTATAAGTGATACCCCTTTGGATTTTGTTCATTCGATTCTTTTTTAATGTTGTTCAATCTCTTGAATTCTTGCATCCTTTCCATAAAATGATCCAACCACGTCTCAATTTTTGCGGTTGAATGAGCCGTGCATTCCAGTGATGTGAGTGGTATGAGGCATCCCGGTTTCAAGTAAACTTGAACAAAATGACTTGATTTTGAAAGTCTTCAAATACAGATGATACAATCATTTAGATTTTGGGGTGGGGGCGGTGAGCAATGGGAAAAAGGTTGCTGACAAACCGTACCGTGTCAGGTCAATACACACTGTATCATATGCACATGCTATCAGGCGACCCATTTCTGGGAAGCTCATCCATTTTGACTCTGGTGCTGGAATGCTCAAGCAAGGAACACGAGACTCATAAACCGCATTGAAAATTTTCTTTATTTCCGTACAACCACGTGTATGATTCTTTATTTGTCTTAAACTCTTGGATAAGTTGATGTCGGAAAAATGCATGACTATCTTCTCCTTTACCGAGTAAAGCCAAAATGACCCGGTAACCGCAATTACTATTCCCCATAACATTGACGATCTGCTCGATATATATTTGTGCATAAAAACTGACATCTCGTCGATGAATGAAATTTTAGGTGGAAGTAGTGCCGAAGTTGTTTGCTAATGCGGGATCCTTTCACAACGCTTTTTTTTTTTTAGATTTTAGAATCGATGAGTCAGGAAAAACTTCGTCAACATGTTCACAATATGAAGGAGGCCGTGCAGTTGAGTTGTCATTCAGTGTAACCTTCATTTTATTCGGAGCACCTTCTGTTTTTACCGGTTGAAAAGTCGGTTTCATGTCGGTTGTTTTGGGATAAGCAATCTTCCTCAATTGTTCTTTGATGTGGAGTTTCATGTTGTCACCGACCTTTGAGAATCTCTCCTATATCACTTCCCATTCGATCAAAATAGAGATATTCGATTTCTCGTCATCCATGCATCCATCATCATCAAACCTAAGTCTATTCCAATGAAAGCAAACCTCGTCCATTCTTATTGGTTCACCAAGTCCCACCTTTTTAGCAATAGTACAAGCACATGAGTGACCACATGTTTTCACAATAGTTCAACCACACTTTGCGCTATCGGAGCTTACATTATCAGTTTGCTTAGTCTCGTAAAAAATATAGTTCAAACCCACCCAAGAAATGTTACCGACCAACTGAGAATATAGAATATTGTCTTTGAATCTGTGTTCCAATATCATGATGCTTTGACCAAATGTCACTTGTATCTCATTATGCTGGTTTTGAATCATGTGGTTCACGGAGTCCTAGTCTCTACACAAATCCCTTTACTATTTCCCAACCAAATTTTCAAAGTAGCATGGGTCGACTCAACTTTGTTAGTAGTGGTATTTTCAAGGTGTCTAACATTATCAGTCCACACACAAACTATCTTCTCTTTCACCTGATCGAGAATTGTGGTTTCAACATGCCTTAACAAATCTGGATACTTTACACATACTTTTCGAAAATGAATAACATAATTGACATATAGTTCTTTTGTGGAAGAATTTATTATATGATTCCATGCATCTATAATTTTTTCCATGATCACGCCCACCTTCACCAATTGTCCACCTTCGAACACTATTTGTTTCGTTCTTACCGCAGATTTAACATGACTTCTCACATTCTTTGTCATATGATACTTACAAAGTAATGGATTATAAGGAGGAGATACCTTTGCAACCAAATTCATCAATATGGTACCACGGTCGGTAACAATCTTTTTAGGCATCTCACATTGGACCTTCAAAAGTGACTGACACACCTCTAATGCCCAAGTAAGATTTTCCTCTTTTTCACACTCAAGAAATGAAAAACCAACAGAATATGTCTTCTTAGTTTAGGTAACACCAACCATCTCAAATAATGGAAGTCTATAGTTGTTGGTCTTGTAGGTTGAATCATGTATAAGCACGGTAGGAAACGTGTTGAACAACTTTATGGAATCAGGACGAGTCTAAAATATATCTCTACTTGTAACTCCA
This sequence comes from Lathyrus sativus, assembly GCA_963859935.3. Taxonomy (NCBI): domain Eukaryota; kingdom Viridiplantae; phylum Streptophyta; class Magnoliopsida; order Fabales; family Fabaceae; genus Lathyrus; species Lathyrus sativus. The sequence continues at coordinate 580,220,197 of OZ012737.1, forward strand.
TCATCACATGTTCGGTACAGGGATACGTAACTGTTATCATCTAACAGTTTAAAGAGTTATTGCATCTTAGTTCTATCCCCCTTAATTTCCTTGTTAGTGAGGTACCAAATGTTATACATTTGCTTGACATTTGATATATTTCCGGATCGCTTCCGTTTCAATGTTGCAAGAATATTTTTTGTTGAACAAGATTCAAGGTCATGTCACTAATACATTCTTTCTCTTTCGGCTTGAGCTGACAAACACTAGGATGACCGGCTAATTTTAAACATAAATCATGGTTATTCAAACCATATATCACATTAAATCTCCAATATTTTTTTTCCAAAATGTAACCACAAACCTTAAATGGACACTCACATTTTCTGCTACACGTGTCACTTGTTTTAGAATTCCAGAGAGGAGTTCGATGTTTCCCACTTCTCTCGCACACCACTGTCACAAAGGTGTATCTTCTATCTAAACCATTATCCGATCTTCTAATAAATACACCAAATCCAAGTTTAGAGGCCTCCATATGAATCCATTAAAGCATTTAATCACGAAATTCAAAGTCATGCTTGTTTTTAAATTCGTTGCCAATATCTACCGCCTTCATAACAACCCCTTGAACATTCGGAGAAACAAGGTTCGGAGAAACAACTTGTTTCAGGAAAACATCGGGGGTGCACCATAACTATTTAAAACAATACAAACAATAACACAACATTAGTTTAAGTACTGCTGCATAATGACTGAAAAATGAACACAACACTTTCCAGAAATGCATCTCTGGACAAGTTCATACACGTTCTGGAGATATATTTCCGGACACAGCGTAATTTTTTTCAGAAAAAATTGATGATTAATGTGAGAAATGTAGAGGGAAAAGAATAATCTTTACCTGGAAAATTGGTGACATGAAATTTCAAAATACTGCCCATAATTTCGGAGATGCATCTCTAGAATATCTACTGAACAGAACAATTAAAATGTCTTCCATAAAATGTTCTAGAGATATATCTCCAGAATATCCACTGAATTGAATACTTAAAATGTTTTTCTTAAAATGTTCTGGAGATATATCTCAGAATGAAACTAACCCAATGCATGGGGCATAACTCAGAATGGCCTTGGTTAAGTATGAAAAAGGTGCGTCCAGAGATATATCTCTAGAACTTGGGGGCATATGTGAAAATTTACATGGTGCGTTAGAAGTATATAGGGTGTAATAAGAAATTCTCTTTGTTTTTAGCTATCAAAGTCTCTATGTTGTACACACTTTAAGCTTTAGAACATTCAAAGTAGAGTTGTCAAAATAAGCTAGCTATATGGGCCGATCCACCAAGCCCAAAAAGGAAAAATTTCTTAACGCACCTTATATGTTTTTAATGCACCACACGAATTTTCTAAAATGCCATGCGTTTTCGGAGATGCATCTCCGTACGCATCCCAACACTCACTCAACGAATGCCATTCTGAGTTACGCCTTATTTTTATTTACTTTATTCCGCAGTTAAATTTCCATAACACAGATAAATAGCAGAGTCAAAACCAAGTAATTTTACAAAAATGTAATTAACATTCATAACATAAAATAAGCATTACAATGATGATTTCAAAATAAAATGCAACATTACAATTCAATATCCCGGTGGACACTTCAATATCTTCGCAATATCTTTAACCAATCTCGAAGTTCACGCTTCCAACTCGAGCGGAACTTTTGTTTCGAAACGGAAATACGTATTCCACATAGACTTTACATTTGCTTGCATCTTGAGTTCACATTTGCTGAACTCAACCTCCTCTCTGTTGTCAATCGATGATGAATGATAATCGAGCTTCACAATCTTTTGATTGTCTCCGTAAGGTAGGTGATGATGTATTTCGTCTTTGATATCTTCGAGGGAGGTGAAATTGGTGAGATTAAACATTCGCCCGAGTGTAGAGCTGGAGATGATACATTTGTGACATACAAATCGATGTTAATTTTTGACATTTGAGACGTTTTCAATTTGTGCAAAATAGAACATTAGAGAAACTTAATTTATATAAGACATTGATAAAAATGGACCACTCAATAACTAGCAAGTTGATTCTAGAGATATAACTCCAGAACCACACCATATTATCTTGTTCCAAAGATGCATCTCCGGAACTTCTCCTGAACCAATTCCAAAACAGAATCCTAAAACATAACTTGTTTTTTCATTTATAAAAGAACAAATGTTGATATGAGGAAGAGAAAAAATGCATTAAGACACAATGTGAACTAAAGGTGAATATATTACATTTTGTTTATATTGAGACATAATTACATACAATCACTTGTTCGGTTAAACAAGAAATTAAAACGAATTGAAACATATGTCGCCTGCTAAATATATATATGGTATCCCCTTGGACTTTTGTGCATTTGATTCTTTTTCAATGTTGTTCAATTTCTAGAATTCTTGCATCCTTTCCATAAAGTGATCTGTCCAAGTCTCAACTTTTAGGGTTGAATGAGTCGTCCACTCAGGTGATGATGTAAGTGGCATAAAGCATCACAGTTTCAAATAAACTTGAACAAAATGACTTGATTTTGAAAGGCATCCAATATACATGATACAATCATTTGGATTTTGAGGTGGAGCAGTGCGCAGTGGGAAAAACGTTTACGAAAAACCATAGCATGTCAGGTCAACACACACTTTATCATACACACGTGCTATTAGGTGACCAATTTTAGGGAAGCGTGATAACGCAAAATCATATATATATATATATATATATATATATATATATATATATATATATATATATATATATATATATATATATATATATATATATATATATATATATATATATATATATATATATATATATATATATATATATATATATATATATATATATATATATATATATATATATATATATATATATATATATATATATAATGACGTACTTTTCTACTAATCGGCGACCGTTTCCACTCTGATTTCGAATATTTCCATACTATTTGTCCAGTATTTTGCAGGTATTCAAAGTCCATGCTCAAATGGAGCAAGATGAAGAAAAGAAGCATTTACAGGTAAAAACCAGGTGAAAATCAGGCCAAAAAGCAGCAAAAACGAGTTCTGCTGATATGAAGACCGTCACAAGGGTGTGACGACCGTCATACGTGTGATGACCGTCACAAGTCCATGACGACCGTCATGGAGTTAAAATGCAGTTTTTCTGCATGTGCTGTGAAGTGATGAAAGTGCCAAAGAGGAGTGGACCACTAACTCCTATATTTTCTGATATCATTCCCACTTCTCGAAGAAATAAACCATTGAAAATCCCATCTATAAAAGGAGGTAGCTGGTACCAGAAAAAGGGGGGCCGCATTGAAGAGACGAAATGCTGCCAATTTACTTTCAGAGCAATTATTCAGTTTCCCATTTTCTTATCGTTATTTTGTTTCCTTTTCCTTTCTTTCTTTGCAATTGTTGTCTTACTTTCCCATTTCTATTCTGTACGAGTAATTGGCATAAAGTCTAAATCCTGCCGCCATTTTGGAGGATTTCCCAAAAGGCAAATCGAATTATTTACAGGTTTCTATTCTAATCATTAATTGAATTGCTATTTCCCATTATAAGGCATATTATTATTTTCTGCCATTATTTACGTGTTGTTAATTTATATTCCATGTCTGACTAAATCTTAAGTAATCGGTATGTAATAAATAATCTAATGGGATTCGATAATTAACCGGTGTATATCTACCTTTTCAAAACTTATTTATGGCTTCAGTTTTTAAATCGACTTTTCTAAATAAACCTTCGTCGCGATAGCGAGAAATTATTTACAGTAGTTTTGCCACGACAGTGGGAAATTCATAAAGGTACGAACCAACAAGCGATATCTGATGCTAAGACCAGATAGTAAAAACTAAGCATTCATTTTAAAAATAGCGACAACGCTTTAAAAGGAATTAGAACTTAATAGTTTTCAAAAAGTAACTTTAACCCCGAACGGGATAGCGACAACATACTTCCGCTTTAGAGTTGCGACTAGCGTCAACAACCATCGTGAGACAAAGGCCTTTAAACCTTCAGTTTCTTCTTAAACTATTTTTGAAAACCTAAAGACACCGGTAACCTGTAGAATCCCTGAAGAACTAACATATTACATACCGATTCAAGCATTTATACCTTAAGTAAAAGCTTTAGTTCCCTTTAGTTTACGCACTTATTTTGTTATTATTCCCCTAAAACATTACCAACCTAGCTAAACACAGTAACACCCGAAAATACTAGTTTGATTACGAGTCCCTGTGGAATTGATATCTATTATTACTACGCGATAGACTGTGCACTTGCAGTTAATTGAGTCAGATATAGAAAGTCGCGATCAAGTTTTTGGCGCCGTTGCCGGGGACCCGTTTAGTCAATAGTATAATCTTTTGTTACACAATATAGACTAGGTTAACTATTCTCTCTCCCTTTACTCGTTCTTCGATTGTATTGCAAGTACTCGCTCGCAAGGCGACATCTTACAACCTACAATCGCCGAACTAGAGCGCTTCTTACATTTAAGAAGGAGCATCATCGAATATCAACGAAGACACAATATTCCTGATCTTCTAGCTCATCCTCCTGTTGAAGAAGCAAAGATGGCTGACGGATCTCAGAACAAACCGCTGAAGGACTACGCTACACCCTCTCAGTTGGAACCTCGAAGTAGCATTGTTGCCCCAGCTATCAATCGAACTGATTTCAAACTAAAACCGTCATTGCTGTCAGCTGTACAACAAAACCAATTCTCAGGAAATGCAACTGAGGATCCAAATGAACACTTAACGAAGTTTGTGCAATACGCAAACACAATGAAGGCAAATGGAGTAACTCCAGACGCAATAAGACTTCGTCTTTTTCCTTTCTCTCTTAGAGATAGAGCTTGGACGTGGTTACAATCCTTACCATCCAACTCCGTTACAACGTGGGAACAGTTGAAGAACGTTTTCTTAGCGAGATACTTTCCGCCAAGCAAAACTGCTATGCTTAGAGCTCAAATCAACGGATTTCAACAAAAATATACTGAATCTCTCTACGAAGCGTGGGAAAGGTTCAAAAATATGATGAGAGCATGTCCTCACCACGGTTTAGAAGACTGGGTGACGATCCATACTTTCTACAATGGGCTTCTGTATAACACCAGATTAACGGTAAACGTCGCCGCGGGCGATGCACTTATGGATAAGCCATACGACGAAGCCTATCAACTTATCGAAAACATGTCTCAGAACCACTGCCAGTGGGGAGGTGAAAAGTTCAACGCTAAAGTAGATGCTCTAGCACAAAAAATCGACAGTCTGACCGCTACCCCAACAGCAACCGTAGCTGTTGTAACTCCAAACTGCGAGTTATGTGGAATCGCCACTCATAATGCGCCCGAGTGCCCATTGTTGGCAGGAATCCCACCAGACCAAGTAAACTACGCTCAAGGAAATCCCTATGCAAATACTTACAACCCAGGATGGAGGAACCACCCAAACTTTTCCTACAAGAACGATAATGCCTTGCAAGCACCAGCTGCTCCGCCAGGATATCAGAAACCAGCCGCTGCTGCCTAGACTGCCCCTAGGAAATCAAACCTCGAAGTGATGATGGAAAAATTCATAGCTGCTCAAGCTCAAACAAATAAAGAATTCCTAAATCAAAACATACACACTAGCGAGCAGATTAAACAGCTGACCGGAAAAGTAGACGCTTTAGCCACCCACAATAAAATGCTCAAAACGTAGATATCACAAGTGGCTCAACAACAAGCCTCTGCAGCTGCCCCAGCTGGAACATTTCCAGGCCAGCCTGAACCTAATCCGAAAGGTCACGCAAACGCTGTTATATTGAGAAGTGGAAAAGAATTGGAAGGCCTAACCGATCCTAGGAATGAAGATTTAGTAATGCATCAGAAATCTGATAAACCAATAGAAAAGGAGTCTGAAACAGAAAAGAAGGAATGTGACGAGCAAAAAGCCGCCAAAGATGAAAACTCATATGTGCCTCCAGCGCCATATAAACCACCTATCCCTTATCCTCAAAGATTAATAAACTCCAAAACTTCAGGACAATTTAAGAAATTTGTTGAACTTCTGAAACAACTAAACATCACTATTCCTTTCACAGAAGCGATAACTCAAATGCCGTCATACGCTAAGTTTCTTAAAGAAATCTTGTCTAATAAAAGGAAAATAGAGGATAACGAGACAGTGACACTCACTGCCGAATGTAGCGCAATTATTCAAAACAACATGCCTCCTAAACTAAAAGACCCAGGTAGTTTCTCCATACCCTGCGTCATAGGAAAGTTCGTTATAGACAAAGCTCTATGCGATCTAGGAGCCAGTATAAGCGTCATGTCTTTATCTATATGCAAAAAGCTGAATATGGGAGAACTAAGACCAACTAAAATTTCCGTACAATTGGCTGACCAATCAGTCAAATATCCCGTCGGTGTAATGGAAAACGTTCTAGTACGCATAAGCCAATTCTATATCCCAACCGACTTCATAATCATGGACATCAAAGAGGACTCTGTTACCCCAATTATCCTAGGAAGACCGTTCCTAGCTACAGCCGGAGCTATCATAGACATAAAGAAAGGAAGGCTAACATTCGAAGTAGGAGAAGAAAAGATAGAGTTCATCCTTACCAAGTTCTTGAAGGCACCAGCTATAGATGACACATGCTATATAGTAGATGTCATTGACGAATGCATACGAGAATTAGAGAAGGAAGAAACTACATATTCTGAAATCATGAAAATCCAGATCCCTGCTATTCATGAAGACGACAACTGGCGTGCACCATACAAAGATGATAGTCTGAGCGAGATCTTAGCACTCACTCCAAATTACATGCTAGGTCCGAAAAACCCAGCTTTAGAACTTAAAGAGCTACCTAAAACCCTCAGGTACGAATTCCTAGATACAGAATTCAAAAGACCAGTAATAGTCAACGCTAATTTAGGACAATCAGAAACTGAGCAATTATTAGAAGTCCTAAGGAAATACCCAACTGCGTTAGGCTATAATATAAGCGATCTAAAAGGCATAAGTACCTCCATCTGTATGCACCGTATCATGCTAGAGGAAGACTGCAAAACTTCAAGAGAACATCAGAGAAGGATAAACTCGATCCTAAGCACTGTAGTCAAAGACGAGGTGAAAAAGTTACTAGACGCAGGAATCATATACCCGATCTTCGACAGCCAATGGGTCAGCCCAATACACGTAGTACCCAAGAAAGGAGGCGTTACTGTAGTGAAGAATGCAAAAGGTGAATCGATAACCCAAAGAGTTGTGACCGGAAACAGGATGTGTATCGATTACAGAAAACTGAACAAGGCAACTCGGAAAGATCACTTCCCTTTACCTTTCATAGACCAGATGTTGGAAAGACTAGCGAAACATTTGTACTTCTGCTATCTAGATGGTTATTCGAGATTCTTTCAAATTCCTATTCACCCCGATGACCAGGAAAAGACAACATTCACCTGTCCCTATGGTACTTTTGCTTATCGCCGAATGCCGTTCGGACTATGCAATGCTCCAGCAACCTTCCAAAGATGCATGATGGCAATCTTTGCAGATTACATAGACGACATCATGGAAGTGTTCATGGATGACTTCTCTGTATGCGGAAAAAGTTTTGAAAGCTGTCTGTCAAATTTAGAAATGGTACTCAAAAGATGCGCTAAAGTGAACCTTGTCCTTAATTGGGAAAAATGCCATTTCATGGTCTGACAAGGCATCGTTTTAGGACACGTCATATCTGAAAAAGGGATTGAGTTGACAAAGCTAAAATAGAGATCATAAAGGATCTTCAACCTCCGAAAACCGTATGAGAAATACGAAGCTTCTTAGGACACGCTGGATTCTACCGAAGATTCATAAAGGATTTCTCGAAAATCACAAAACCTCTTACAGGTTTATTAATGAAAGATGCCGAGTTCATCTTCGACAAGGAATGCTTAGAAGCATTCGAAACTCTAAAGTCAGCACTTATCACCGCACCAATCATGCAACCCCCAGATTGGCGACTACCATTCGAAATCATGTGCGATGCGAGTGATTATGCTGTAGGCGCAGTTCTAGGACAAAGGAAAGACAAGAAGCTTCACGCTATCTACTACGCCAGTAGAACTTTAGACCCTGCCCAAATGAACTACGCCACAACGGAAAAGGAACTTCTAGCAGTCATGTTTGCTCTTGACAAATTCCGTTCCTACTTGGTAGGATCCAAAATAATCATATACACAGATCACGCTGCCATTAGGTACCTAATAAGCAAAAAGGACGCCAAACCAAGATTATTGAGATGGATCATATTATTACAAGAGTTCAACTTAGAAATTAAAGATAAGAAGGGGACCGAGAACGTAGTTGCAGATCACTTATCCCGTATAGAGGACATTAAACAAGAACCAGTGCCTATCAATGACGACTTTCCCTACGAACGTCTGATAGCCAAATTGGAAAGCGATATGTCCAACTCAACTTTAGAACAACCAGAACTGGAAAAAGTCGTGGAAGCTGTCTATGCCTAAGCCACTTTGCCGTGGTTTGCCGACATCATTAATTACTTGGCCGCAGGCGTGCTTCCACCGAACCTGACTTATCAACAAAAGAAGAAATTCTTCCACGACTTAAAGCATTACTACTGGGACGAACCTCTACTCTTCAAACGAGGCACCGACAACTTATACCATCGCTGTGTCCTAGAGGAAGAAATAGAAGACATCATCTCTCAATGCCATTCAGCACCTTATGGTGGTCATGCTAGCACCTCGAAGACGTGCGCTAAAATTCTACAATCTGGCCTATTTTGGCCCAGTCTTTGGAAGGATGTCCATATCGTTGTACTAAAATACGACCGGTGCCAATGCACTGGCAACATCTCACGACGCGACAAAATGCCACAGAGAGAAATTTTAGAAGTAGAAATCTTTGACGTCTGGGGAATCGACTTCATGGGACCTTTCCCGTCTTCTTTTGGAAATAAATATATACTCGTCGCTGTCGACTATGTATCTAAATGGATAGAAGTCATTGCGGCTCTAACAAATGACACGCGAGTAGTCGTTAAACTCTTTAAAAACACAATCTTTCCTAGATTCGGTGTGCCCAGACTCGTCATTAGTGACGGTGGTTCGCACTTCATATCACAAATCTTTGATAAACTCCTCTCTAAATACGAAGTCAAACACCGCGTAGCCACACCATATCATCCACAAACTAGTAGACAAGTGGAGGTTTCGAACAGAGAAGTAAAGCAAAATTTGGAAAAGACTGTCGCAACCTCCAAGAAAGATTGGTCATCAAAGATGAACGAAGCTTTATGGGCTTATAGGACCGCCTTCAAGACACCAATAGGTACCATACCATTTAAACTAGTTTACGGAAAATCATGTCACCTGCCGGTAGAATTAGAGCATAAAGCCTTCTGGGCTATTAAGACGCTAAACTTCAACTACACTGCAGCAGGAGAGAAACGAATCTTGAACCTTCATGAATTGGAAGAGCTCAGATTAGACGCGTACGAGAATGCACGCATCTACAAAGAAAAAACCAAAAAATGGCATGATAAACGTTCGATCCTGAAACAATTCAGTGTGGGAGACATCGTGCTCCTATTCAACTCCAGATTAAAACTCTTCCCTGGAAAATTAAAATCTAGATGGTCTGGACCTTTTGAGGTCACCAAAGTCCTTAAGAATAGAGCTGTTGAAATCAAAAATCAAATCAACGCACCGTTTATAGTAAACGGACAGCGTTTGAAGCATTATAATCAAAATGAACACAGCGACCACATGAGCAATATGAAATTGCTCGAGCTTCCCGCATAGCTTATAGCCAAGCTATCGTCAGGCTTCTGACGTTAAAGACAGCGCTGATTGGGAGGCAACCCAAATTTTTCCCATTTTTCCCTTCTAAATTTATTAAAACTATGTTTTTCCTTTAACTTATAATTTCTATAAATCTCTATTTTCTTATTTTCTACTATTTATTTTATTTTTCTTTCTTTTATCACCCTTTGCTTCTTAAAAATATGATCTGAGTGAATGTGTTTTTAACTTTTCCAGGATTTTAAAGTCGTTCTACTTTTCTCCCGTTTTTATCCGACTAACGAGTATGGCTGACATCGACGTTACGACTATTGTGTTTAGAGGACTAGCTCATAAGGCCAAATTTGAGGCACTAACTCAGAGAAGCTTTGCTTCGACTCTGTACTACGATAGACCCACCATGGACAAGCTAGGAATCCAGGATAGCATTCAGTATTTATTTAACCAATTAGGCTGGGAGCAAACTGCTCTAAAGACCCGATTTGCTACCTACCGCGAACTGACGTTCGAATTCCTTAGCTCCTTAAGTTACTTACCCGAACATGGCTATGGATCCACTAAAGAGCTGATAACCTTTAGAATGTTTGGAATGGACCAAACACACAACCGTACATCGTTAGCTAACATCCTAGGCTTCCATAGCGGACCTTTTGTGTTTACCACCACTGAAGAGGATATTGATCTCGAGTTAGAACAATTCTGGGGTACCATCACCGGTAACTACCACCCTGAACCGAATGATATGCACAAAAACGAGATACACAATCCAGCCTTCCGCTATTTCCATAGGATTTTAGCCCATACCCTCTTTGGAAAGGAGGAAAACATTACAACAGTCTCAAAGGAAGAGTTGTTCATCCTTCTCTGTGCTTCACAAGGCCGCCCTGTAAATGCTGTCCCTTTTATGATGAGGGCATTTACACGCCTCAATTAGGAACCGCACTCACCCATTTTAATAGGAGGCCTAGTCACCATGATCGCCCACGAAATTGGCCTGAGGTATTACCTGAACAAAGCCGTTCGTTTCGGCAACCTCAGATCAATGGACATCCAGTTCTGCTTCAACAGACGTATCTTAGGTACCTTAGGACCAAAAGCCTACGAATACCTCATAGATGATCAACCTGTCCACTTTTTCACATTGCCCAACCATGAGCTAACTAGTATCCATAACAGAAACAATTGGCTTTATGAATTGGACGAGCCTATGGGACCCCCATCACCTCACTCCACACCCCAGGCTTACATGTATGACAGTGATCAAATCTCAGAAGCACATGACTACTTGTACTACCAAGATTATGAGTCCTAAGTGGAGATAGATCTTGAGACCCCTCCTAACTACCATAACTTTCCTGACCCCACTCCTAAACAAAACACAGACAAGTTGGACACTGTTCTGAGAACTATGGACGACCTCAAGCTGGAAATAACCACTATAAAAGATGAATTAACGCAGCTTCACATGGATTTCGTTACTTACATGGACGTAGTTAGCGACCAATTTAATGACGTTATTCAGCAGATCAACAACTTGAAGAAACCAAAGGAGTGATATTTTAGTTTCTCTTTAATTTTAGTTTACTGCATTTCACATTGTTCCACATTATTTAATTTTGAAATTGTTTCTTTTTGGATATTGTATTACTTTAAACTTACTTTTGATTCAATTTTATTTTAATTTCATTCCGGTATCTCCCTTTATTATGTTTCATGTTATTTTCTATTTTGTAATCACTCTATCATACTGCAAAAGTATTCAAAAATCATATTTTCTACTGTTAAAACGCCCCACGAGCAAATTTCTGCATTTCTGCAAAATTTGCTGCTGTGACGGTCGTCACACTCCCCTGACGGTCGTCACGCGTGTTACGATCGTCACACATCCCTGATGGTCGTCACGCAGATAAAACCCCAATTTTGTCAAAACAGAGGTCACGAACCTCTCCACCTCCACTCTCCTAATTCCCCACTTTCCCACATTTAAACCCCACTAAAAACCCTCTGAATCCCCCATTAAACCTCCACCATTTCAACTTCCAATTCACTATTATATATTAACCTCTGCATTCCCATACCTCACCATCCTCAGAAACTTCCTATTCTCATACCTCTGCACTTCTCTCACGAAAATGGCCAGACAAACCCGTGCAAACCCCGACTTGAGCACTATCACTTTCCGAGAAGGCGAGGCCGGCAAACGGTAGCAGACCAACTTCATAGCATTCCATCAGCGGTCGCTTCAGCTGACCCGGTATGCTCACCTGGATTCCCTGACAGAACTCGGGATTCTGGATGGCGTAACTTGGATGTTAGAGAGAGCCGACATCTAGCATCTCTGCACCAATCCCCAACCCACCTACGAGCAACTCACACTAGAGTTTCTCAGTTCCTTCGCGTACGCAACATCGCCTGGCGATACCAACCAACTTACTGGCGCCGCCTGCTTTCGCTTGTTCGGCATCGAATATCAAGTCCCCCAGGACCGTATCACCGTCATTCTACAGTTACCTCACAGCGACGATGCTCATCACCGCATATCCGATCAGTTCTACCAAGAAGCTTTCCCTCTATGGAACCAACTGACCGACACCAATCCAGAAAGTTGGGACACTCTGAACGCTACTCATATCCACAACCCAACAATCCGCTACTTCCACCGCGTATTGAGCAACACCATATTCGCTCGTGACAGTAACCACAAGGTCAACTCGAAGGAGCTATTTTTCCTCCGTTGCGTGTTCGCTTCAGAACCTGTTAACGCCGCCCCGTTCCTCTTGGCTCACATTCAAGCCAATTGTAACCGTGGCTCAAAACCTTTCTATTTTGGTGGCATAATCACATCCATTGCCATAGGCCTCGGCCTTGGCGGCCGCCTCCAGACACTCCGCCAGATGCCCCCTGTCTTCCTAGATATCGACCACTGCCGCGCCTCCCACCTCATCAGATCCTGCGCAGATGGGAGATACCATCCGGTAGTGCGAGGCCGCACTATCCAGAGCATCATCATGCCTTCACGCACCTGAATGCATCCGGAGGATAGAGCCAACTGGATTTTCGATACCACTGCCCCTGCTGCCCCAACTCAGGATAATGCCCAAGAGCCCAGGGATGAAGTTCAAGAGGAGTTAGACAGAGCCGACCAGCCTGAGCCATCATAAGCACCTGCTGCCGAAGGCCCTTCCACGCGCCGCCTCCGCCGTCCTGCCACTGATGACACATCCGAGGACCTCCTCCGCTGCATCGAACAACAGAACCAGATGATGCTTATGATGGAACAGCAGAACCGAAGGGCTGAAGAATTTGAAGCATGGCAGAGAGAACAAACTGGTCAAATGAGGCAATCTTTGCAGATGATCCAGGATGTCCATTCCGGCATGGCCGATGAGATGACACACCTCACTGTGCGAGTCGACGGCCTCCGTGATTACATCTTCCACACCGGAGCTTTGAACCTCGCGGCACGCGACGACACAACCAGAGGTCGAGGTAGAGATCGAGGAAGAGGAAGGGACTATTAGTATTTTTCATTTTTGTCATTTTGTTTTCTTTATTTATTTCCTTTGTATTTATCCCTTCCGCATTCTTTCAAATCAGTGAGGACACTGATTGAGATAGTGTGGGAGCGAACCGTTATTTCCCTTTTCCCTGTTATTTCCCATTTCCGATTGTACTTTTTCTTTCGAATTTTCAATTTAAAGTAATTTTAATTTTCGGCAAATAAGCTCTTTTATATATATATATATATATATATATATATATATATATATATATATATATATATATATATATATATATATATATATATATATATATATATATATATATATATATATATATATATATATATATATATATATATATATATATATATATATATATATATATATATATATATATATATATATATATATATATATATATATATATATATATATATATATATATATATATATATATATATATATATATATATATATATATATATATATATATATATATATATATATATATATCTCCGTTACGTGAACTCCCCGCGT
>OZ012737.1:580234597-580421441 GCA_963859935.3 Lathyrus sativus
GATTAATAGTTAGAATTAATTAAATAGGAATTAAGTTTTTAATTTAGTTTAGAATTAAAAGAAAGTATTATAAAAAAAAAAGAAAAAAAATCTGAATGAGAGGACACGTTGGAAGTTAGGGTTTAAAGATTTGGGGTTATATAAGGGATACTGTTCACCCTAACCCTAATTCTGAGGGGCAACCCTAAAGTAAAGCCCTCTTCCAAATCGGCGCCGACCAACCCCCTTTTTTCCTCTTCTCCTCCCTCTACACCGTCGACGGAGGCCAACGCGCCGTCCTCTTCGACCGTTTCCGCGGCATTCTCGAAGATTCAATCGGCGAAGGCACTCGTTTCCTCATCCCATGGGTTCAAAAGCCCTACATCTTCAACATTCGTACTCGTCCTCACACGTTCTCATCGATCTCCGGTACCAAAGATCTTCAGATGGTGAATCTCACTCTCCGTGTTCTCTCTCGTCCTGATACGCAGCGTCTTCCTACTATTGTTCAGAATCTTGGACTTGAGTATGATGAGAAGGTTCTTCCTTCGATTGGAAATGAGGTTCTTAAGGCGGTTGTTGCGCAGTTTAACGCTGATCAGCTTTTGACGGATCGGCCTCAGGTTTCGGCGCTTGTTAGGGATAGTCTTGTTCGTCGTGCTAAGGATTTCAATATTCTTCTTGATGATGTTGCTATTACTCATTTGTCTTATGGTGCTGAATTCTCTAGGGCCGTTGAGCAGAAGCAGGTGGCACAACAAGAGGCTGAGAGGTCTAAATTTGTTGTGATGAAGGCCGAGTACAACAATGGCTCAGCAACTCGACGCGACAACAATGGCGCCACGAGTACCTTAAGGCCTCATCTGCTGAGCACTCTAGTGTTTGCATTTTGGCTTAACAAAGGCATCAACCTGGATTCCATTACATTTTGCAACAACACCACGAGGTTCACAACAACTGCAACTTCCGCACCTCCGTCTCAACAGCAGTTAGCCTGATTCGGCATTTCGATCTGTTAGTATCTTCTGTCCTTGTGTTGCGATTTTATGTGGAATGAACGTGGTCTAATCTTGGATTAAGTCACAAAATTTTGTTGCAACGCCTACCTTGAGACAGGTTCTTCATTTGTACAGCTTTCATTTTCGTCTGGTACTACTGCTGAGTTGTTCTTTTGATGTTCATCATGTTGTTGTCTTTGATTTCGGTTCCGGTCACGTAACCGATTTAAATTGTGCTATTATGTTTTTCTCCTTTTTAATTCAATTTCTGCCACAAATAAGATGCTATTTTGCTGTCATATCTGTTTTGTTTCATTGGTTGACTAACACATCAAGGAAAAGGCTGTCGAACTCAGCAGGGATACCTTCGGTTTCAAAGCATTGAATTTTCATGATGATGAGATCCAATGAGGGACAAGCTACAGGGTCACTATACAACTTTGGTCATTTTCGATTTCTTTTGACAGATTTTATTAAATTGGACCTGTTGTTTCCTTGCGTGAGTTTGTTTTCTGCTGATTTGGTCAGGTAGCATTTCAATGTGTATTTCTAAACTGATAAGGTGATATTTTGTTCTGCTATAGATATCTCTGAAGCCTTTGGTTTTGAATTTCTTTTTGCACGATGTAGTGGTCGATTAACGTTACGGTTTCGCATATTTGGCTAATGATGTTGCTGCTGCTGTTTTATTAGTGTAGTTGTGTAATTTTATTTTTGAAAGGTTGAAGGGTATGTTTTGGTCATGTTGCGCTCCCACAGTTTAAATGCCGTAGACTTAGCAACCAACTTGCTGTCACAATGTAATAACGCAGAAGGCTTGGTTCTGTTCCTAGCTACCACTATTGTGACCGACTCGACAACGGTTTGTGTAAGGTTACTTTGACTTTGTGGTGTTGTGTCGTAACTTGAAGGTATATGCTACTGATTATGGCTATAATTCAATTCGCAGCAATCGTAATATTCGATTTGGCGGATGGATTAATGACTTTCTTCATTTATTTTTAGTATATATTTTGTTTTGATTACAATACTAGAGTTTTGTTTACGCTTTTGTGTGGAGCTGTGTTGATTCTGTGCAGGTTGTTGACGACAATCACCACTTTTACTCGGTAGCAGGTACAACAAAAACTTTGACACTGCAACCATATCAGTGTTGATACATGTACAACATCAGTTCATCAACAACAGGGCAGTTTGTAGCAGTGAAAACCTATGTCTCAATCGAGATCAACCTCTCTTCATTGCCAACGTTGCCGAGTTGCGACAACTCCAGCAATGACTCCATAAGACATTAGGAGGAAGGCACAATGAAGTTCAAGAACAGTCATGAATATTTCTTCAACAACCATAGTGATGTGCATTCAGCGACACTGACGGCAATGCTGTAGTTCTAACATTGATATCAGTCCTAGTTGCTGTTAGATATTGTTTGTTGTGTTTCTCTTTTGACAGGTTACGACGTCGCCGGTTTCGATTGCGCAAATGATAATGAGGAAACTCCAAAGCCAAAGTTGAAGGCTTTACATTGGGATAAAGTTAAGGCAAGCTCAGATAGGGCCACGGTTTGGGATCAGTTGAGACCAAACTCTTTTCAGTTGAATGAGGACATGATTGAGACACTCTTTATGATAAATAATTCCAATGGAAATTCTGCTTTGGCTTCTAAAGATAAAGCGCGAAATCAAATAATCAATTCTTCTCCTATGCCGCGAGATGGGACGTCTCAGAGGTGCTGACTGGACAAAAGTAATGATACCAGACTGCTTGATGCAACGAGTTCGACATCGACATCGTAATTTTACGTGGGCTTGCAACTCAACTCAAAGCTTACTCTTGCAGCAACAACTCAACGATAGCCTTCGTAAGGTAGTTTCGATAAATTTTCGATTTTGCATGGGTTGCTGTTAGAATCTTAAATTGTCGTTGCGTATAGTTACCGACTCGATGCTGTATAAACTGATGTTGTGGCTATTGTTGACCTGCTAAAACCTATATGCTGCAATTCCACCATTTGCTTGTGTTACTGCCATGCTGTTTTTATATGAATTAGTCGTATAAGTATATATGGATGTTACTGCAGTTTGAATGTCATGAAAAAATCGTCTCTCAGCATTCATTTTTTCCTTTTTTTACGTGTTTCAATTCTGTTAGACTACCATGAAATTCTATTCAATTTATTAACCAAATTTGATAGTTGCCTTTGTGTATAGTTGTTGTTATGGTGCCGATTTAGCTTACTTATAGGATCTTTCATTTTTTTTATATATAGGTGAATTTCTGTTGGTTATATTAAATACATCAATGTGATAGTTTTTTAGATGAATTTTCTGCATAAAGTTTTTATATGGAGTTTTCTATGTAGATTTTATCATTTCTACTCTTTTATTTTCAATTCTATGATACTGCTATTGTTCAATTGTTAGAATGTTATTATACTGTGAATTTTGGTTTGTGTTAATAATATAATTATGGGTTAAGATCATAAATATTTGTTTGTTCATTTTTAAAATAAGCATGTTTGATGTATGGATTAAATAAATTTCTTTTCCTTTTTCTTGGGTTTAGTCATGACAATTGATTTAAGGTTTATTTATACCCCATTTGATATAAGTAACTTTGTAAATTTTATGAATATTTGTTTGTGGTGATATTCAACTTCATTAAATTTAAAATTGAATTTCTAAATTCATGGATTTGGTAATTTAATATCATCATGCCACAAAATAATTCTCAATACAATTAGAGATAAATTACTTTCTCGAATAAATAATGAAAGTAGTGGGTTTTTGGGGTCTAGCACTCCTTGGATCCTTGGACAACCGCTCTTGAGGCGCACGCTTTGAGCTGTGGTTGTTTCGTCTTTCGGTTTCCAAAATGTTTTTAACTCAAATTAATTGAATTTTTTTTTTAAAGATATTTTTTTAATTACTCTTAGATATTTTTATAAGATAATTCAAATTATTCTTTTAGAAAAATATAAATCTCAAAATTATCACCGAATAAATATTTTAAATATTAAACTTTTAGAAAATTATATTTTATTAATAAAGTTAAATATTTTTCTAAGATATTAAATTTTTTTCAAAACAAATTAATTATGATTAGTTTTTCTCAATACTTTTTTATAATTGATTAAATTATTTTATATATGAATATTAAAACTATTTTTCTTAATCAAATTTCAAAACAATTGAATTCTTGGATCTCGCCTTCCTTGAATTTCTGAAGGATTGCTCTTGAGGTGCACACTTTGAGCTGTGATCCTTTTGATCTTACATTTTTAGAACACAAATACGCGACCTAGTTTAACTCCCTTCATAAGTCGAGCTATCATCACCAAAGATCAAAGAAGAGGAGCTTGGAAATAAATCTTACACGCAAAGTTAAGGGTCAACGGAACCACTCCGTTCGGTAACTTTTCTTACTTTCAATCTTATATTTCTAGAATACCTAGCGCGCCTAGTCTGAGAACGCTAAACTATTCAAAATATTTTCTAATTTAAAATTACGAAAGAATCGAGTTCTTGGAGTCGCGCATTCCTTGAATTCGAGAATGATTACTATCGAGGTGTACACCTTAAATAGTATATCATTCGAACTTTCGTTCCTAAAATACTTCCTATAATTATTTGGACAAGTACTTTCACTGTCCAACAAACATATTTTATAATTAATGGGATGAAAAAGATATCGTTGGGATCTAGCATTCCAATAATATCCCGATTAATTGGTTGCGAGACCGACGTCTCGTTTATCGAATAGTCGTCATTCCTCCCAAATTTCCAACCCGTCTAACCTCGTTTCTCACCCTCATACGATCGAGTCTAAACCCCCGTACTCTTATAAACCATACGTTCATTTCCAAACTATTTTCTTAATTAAGTTACGAAAGAATCGAGTTCTTGGAGTCGTGCATTCCTTGAATTCGAGAATGGTTACTATCAAGGTGTACACTTTGAATAGTATACCATTCGAACTTTCGTTCCTAAAACACTTCTTAATTACTTGGACAAGTACATTCAGTGTCTAACAAACATATTTCATAATTAATGGAATGAAAAAGGTATCGTTGGAATCTAGCATTCCAGTAATATCCCGATTAATTGGTTGCGAGGCCGACGTCTCGTTTATCGATTAGTCGTCATTCCTCCTAAAGTTTTCAACCCATCTAACCTCGTTCCTCACTCACGTGTGATCGAGTCTAAACACTAGTATGTTTCTAAACCGTACATCAAATTCAAATCATTTTTCTTAATCAAATTACGAAAGAACTGAGTTCTTGGAGTCTCGCACTCCTTGAATTCTTGAATGACAACTATTGAGGCGTACGCCTTAGGTAGCGTGTCATTCGACCTTTCGTCTAAAACACGCGCCTTAACTATTTGGACAAGTATTCATTGTCCATTCAAATACAATTTCCTAATTAATTGAATGAAAAAGGTGTCGTTGGGATCTAGCATTCCAACGATATCCCGACTAATTGGTTGCGGGACTGACGTCTCGTTTATCGAGTAGTCGTCATTCTCCCTCAAAATATCTAACCGACCTTATCTTCTTCGCCTCCGTGCAATCGAAACCCTAACTACCTATTCAACCTAACTCTCTCTTTCTCGCCCCCGTGCGATTGAACTATGTTCTCTAACCAAAAACATCCAATACGATAAACACCAAATTCCTCGCCCTCGTGCGATTTCCAACCAAAACACCTTTTGTCAAGAACATTGTTTAGTCCCTTCTTTCGCGCATAACAAACTCGTGCTTCAGCCTCCCCTAGCGAGCAGACAAGCCAATGTTTAGCAGTTAGAATGCGACCTAAACACTCGTTCGTTCCCATACCAACCCTTTTACCGTAGTTAGCCGAACTACGGCTGCTCTGATTCTTCATTCACTTCTGAGTGTAAGATACGTAGGCACAAGATTGCGATGATCTTGGCGAGCACAATCCCCCCTTTTTCCCGTAGTCCCACGAACTACGAATGCTCTGATTTTCCACTTCTTACAAGTGAAGATACGTAGGCACAAGGACCCCAATCCTTGGCGAGTACCCTATCCTATAACCATCCATTCCCCCCATAGGAGAAACCTTATAAGAAAACAAACAAGCATAGTTAACTTTACTCTCGAATCGATCAAGAGGTTCCCGTTGAGTACAACGGACGTAGAGGGTGCTAATACCTTCCCTCTGCGTAATCGACTCCCGAACCTGGAATATTGGTTGCGATGACCATGTTCTTATCTCTTTAAAGGTTTTATCGATATTTTCCTATTCCATCCTTGGAATGAATAAAGTTCGGTGGCGACTCTGTTTCGAACAGTATTTTTCCGCGGCCATCGCGAGGATCGTATTTTTCGAGGTACGACAGGCACATGATGGAGTTCCACTCGATCAAAGAACGGAAGTAGCCTTCTGGCATAATTCATGTACGATACCAAATTTGATTGACGAGTCTCCCACTCCCCTTTAATCTGGTTGATCACAAGCGCCGAGTCACCATATACGTCTAGGTTCTTGATTCTCAAATCAGTTGCCTCTTCTAGACCCATAATGCATGCTTCGTACTCCGCTTCATTATTGGTGACTGGAAACGTCAGTCTCTCAGTAAACGAGATATGGGATCCATGGGGAGTCGTGATGATCACCCCAATACCACTTCCGTAGGAATTAACCGCCCCGTCAAATATCAATTTCCACTGGGATTTCCTATCTGGCCCCTCGTCGGGCAACGGTTCATCGCAATCCTTCACTTTGAGAAACATGATATCCTCATCAGGGAATTCAAATTTCATTGGCTGATAATCTTTGATCGGCTGTTCGGCAAGGTAATCAGACAATACGCTTCCCTTGATGGCCTTTTGGGAAACGTACTGAATATCATATTCTGTCAACACCATTTGCCATCTGGCAATCCTGCCCGAAAGCGCTTGCTTCTCGAAGACGTACTTGATTGGATCCATCTTCGAAATTAGCATGGTGGTGTGATTGAGCATGTACTGTCGTAAACGTTTGGCAGCCCAGGCTAGTGCACAACACGTCTTCTCCAGCATCGAGTAGCGAGATTCACAGTCTATGAACTTTTTACTCAAGTAGTAAATGGCATGCTCCTTTCTGCCCGTCTCGTCGTGCTGACCGATAACACACCCCATACTATTCTCAAGAACTGTCAAGTACATGATTAGAGGCCGTCCAGCCACTGGGGGTATCAAGATTGGAGGTTCCTGAAGATACTGTTTTATCTTATCGAATGCCTTCTGGAAATCCTCATTCCAGATAATTGCCTGATCTTTCTTTAGGAGTTTGAACATCGGTTCACACGTGGCCGTGAGCTGAGAGATAAACCTTGCAATGTAGTTTATCCTGCCCAGGAAACCACGAACTTCTTTTTCTGTTTTCGGCACTGGCATTTCTTGTATCATTTTAATCTTCGCAGGATCAACCACGATACCTCTTTCGCTCACGATAAACCCCAGTAACTTTCCGGACCGTACTCCGAAAGTACACTTGTTAGGATTCAGCCTCAACCTGAACTTCCTAAGCCTCTCAAAAAGCTTCAGCAAATTGACCAGATGTCCCTCCTCCGTTTGGGACTTCGCAATCATGTCATCAACATAGACTTCAATCTCATGATGAATCATGTCATGAAACAAAGTTACCATTGCTCGTTGGTTAGTGGCCCCTGCGTTCTTCAGACCGAAAGGCATTACCTTGTAGCAGAATGTTCCCCAAGGAGTGATAAACGTAGTTTTCTCCATGTCCTCCGGCGCCATCTTGATCTGATTGTAACCGGAGAAGCCATCCATGAACGAAAACACGGAGAACTGGGCTGTGTTGTCGACCAACACATCAATATGAGGCAGCGGGAAATCATCTTTAGGGCTTGCCCTATTCAAATCCCGATAATCGACGCACATGCGTACCTTACCGTCCTTCTTCGGTACAAGCACTATGTTGGCGACCCACGGAGGGTAAGTAGTGACCGCTAAGAAGCCAGCATCAAGCTGCTTCTGCACTTCTTCCTTGATTTTAACGGCCATATCTGGTCGCGTCCTTCTAAGCTTATGCTTAACGGGAGGACAATCTTCTCGCAGCGGCAAGTGGTGGACCACGATGTCAGTATCAAGTTCGGGCATATCTTCGTATGACCAAGCAAAGACGTCACTATACTCTCTTAGCATCTCGACCAATCTTTGTTTGACATCACTCTGCAATGCAACCCCTATCCTGACGTTCCTGACAAGTTCTTCAGAACCCAAATTCACAATCTCGATCTCCTCTTCATGAGGCAGAATAACTTTCTCTTCTTGTTTCAACAAGCGGGCCAACTCTTCAGGAAGGTCTTCGTCTTCATCAATCTCTTCTTCGGCTTGATAGATCGGGCAATCGAAGTCGAAGTGAGTCGTAGAAGGTCCATAGTCAATGTCATCTGTCATATGGATCCTGCAATAACAAGGGTTAAGCTTAAAACAAGGATATGCAGGTTAGCACAAACCCCATTGCCATTTTATTGTTTTTCAAAACAAATATAAAACAGGAATAACAGAGATCACAATATTTGAATACGAAGAAAAACGCCTTTTGATTTATTAGCAAAATGCATGTACATAATCCAACAAGGCCCTGACAATAAAACTACTATGCCCCGGGTAGGACATAGGGTTGTACAATGATTGGAAAAAAGTAAATCATTACTCTTCGCTTGTCATCTGGATGATGTCCTTGACGGACCAATTGTTGAGGCTCTCGCCTGGCTTGCTTGGCTGGATCCAAGAGTCTAGGTCACAGTCGCTATCTCCGCTGTCTTCAGACGCCGTGTTGACGCTTTCAAATATCACCCGCCACTGGTAAACTGGATCGGCCCTTTACCTCGCGACGCACTGCTAGAAGAAGAAGCTTCAGCTCCAGGAGAGTATCCCAACCCAAACTTATCTTGCTTGTTAGGTATCTCCAAAATTCGCCCCCAGCCTGGGGTAGATCCGGCTTGTACAACAGCCCGGGCTTCCTTGAAGGAAGAGAGAGTCATCTCTGGCTTCTCAGTGACTACAGGAGCTACGTCCTTGACTTTAACAGCTTCGAACGCTTGGCATAGGGTTTCGTGGATTTCCCCATCCATCTCAACATACTTGAAGGACGACAAATGGCTCACCATTATGTCTTCCTCGCCACAAACAGTCACGATGCTACCTCTGACAGCATACTTGAGTTTCTGGTGCAACATGGAGATCACGGCTCCAGTAGAATGGATCCACGGCCGGCCCAAGAGACAGCTGTAGGCAGGCATGATGTCCATAATGTAAAAGATCGCGTCGAATGTTTCCGGCCCGACTTGGATTGGCAGGGTCACCTCCCCGAAAACATGGCGTTTGGTTCCATCGAACGCCTTCACCACCAGATCACTGGGTGTGCAAATCACCCTGCGAGTATCCAACTTCATTAATGCCTTCTTCGGAAGAACATTGAGTGACGAACCCGTGTCCACCAACATGTGCGACATAATCGTTCCGCTACACTCTATCGAGATGTGCAGGGCACTATTGTGATTCCTCCCTTTCGGCGTCAGCTCTAGGTCTGTGAACCCTAACCCATTTCCAGCATTCACGTGGGCTACGACCTCTTCTAGCTGGTTTACCGATATTTCCTGCGGTACATATGCGGCGTTCAACACCTTTAGCAGCGCGTTGCGGTGTGCTTCAGAACACAGCAACAGATTCAGGATGGAAATCTTCGAGGGTGTCTGATGGAGATGATCCACAATCTTGTAGTCACTCTTTTTAATCAACCTCATAAACTCCTCGGCGTCTTTAACAAGTAAGTCCTTTTCTACCCCACGAGGGATCCCTTCGACGACTTTACTTTTCCCCTTATCAGTTGCGTCAGCTCTGTCCGCTTTATCCGCCACGACCTCGGGTGGTGCAAAGACTCTCCCGCTGCGAGTGATACCACTGATTCCCGCAAGGTTCTCCACAGACGACCCAAACGGTTCTAGCTCCAACTTCTGTCCGTTGCAGTAGACTTCAGCCCCATAATGCCATGGGACAGCATTAGTGCTTTCAAATGGTATCGGCCCAGCTTTGGTGATGGTAATCGTGGGCGGTCTTGGTGCAGAAATAGTTATCGTCTGGCGAGGGATGGTGATGCTGGCAACCTCATCATCTTGCTTCAGCACTATCTCTCCTGATCCACTTTCGGCCCTCCGGCTGAACTGTAAAATCCCTTCAGTCACCAGACTTTGAATTCCCTCTATCAACTGTTCACATCCATCAGGACTAGTCGCACAACCCATACACAGCTCTCCGCAACCTGGAAAGAAACCTCTTTTCATCAACTTAGCTTTAACGAAGCTAAGTGGCGTCTTCAGATCTCTGATGTCAGTCAACAAATCCACGTTCTCGTCTTCGATAACGGCGTTCACTCCACCTCCCCTATGATTCGGCATCGGGTTCTTCGTGACGTTTGGCACATTATCTGAGAAGTTGATGATCTTAGCGTCCACCATGTCCTGCACCTTGTGCTTGAAGGCTTTGCAATTCTCTATTGTATGGCCTGGTGCCCCTGAGTGAAATTCGCAAGTTGCATTCGCGTCATAACCTGGCGGAGGTGCCCCTGTCAAGGGAGCCAAGGTTCTCTTCTGGATCAACTGTAGCTGAAGCAAAGTCTGCAATAGTTGCGCGTAAGACATGGGCGGTGCCTCGAGGTGACGGCTCGACAGAGGTGCCCGATTCTGATACTTCCTGTACCCTTGTTAATTCGGCTGCTGCTGCTGTGGCTGTTGAACTGCCGGGATAGTTATACTGGCCACCTGCTGGTGAGGGCCTTTACCCTTCCTTCGAGCATTGGACACAGCGCTCGTTTCTCCTTCCCGTCTTTTGCCACTATAAGGTTTCTTTCCGCCTCCTCCAGCTGAGGATGATTCACCTTGAATTTTTCCGAGTTTGATCCCATTTTCGATGTGCTCACCTGTGATAATGAGATCTGAGAAGGTTCCAGACATACCGCTGACCAATTTCTCATAGTAAACCCTTGGGAGGGTGGCTACGAACATCTGTACAAGCTCACGTTCAACCATCGGCGGCTGAACCCTAGCTGCCAACTCACGCCACCGCTGGGCGTATTCCTTAAACCCTTCGTTGTTCCTCTGCGACAGATTCTGCAGTTGGACTCGATTCGGGGCCAAGTCACTGTTGTATTGGTAGTGGTGCACAAATGCTTCAGCAAGGTCTTTCCACGTGCGCACACTGGTAGGCTCCAGACTCATATACCATTCGAGGGAGGGCCCGGACAGACTGTCCTGAAAGAAGTGCATCAGCAACTTCTCGTCCTCAGAATGAGCGGACATTTTTCTGTAATATGATCTCAGGTGGACGCGAGGGCAAGTGGTGCCCTTGTACTTTTCAAAGTCAGGTACCTTGAACTTGGGAGGCACCTTGAAATCAGCAATCAGTCCCAACTTGGACATATCAACACCCAGGGTGTTCTGGTTCTCAATATTCCTCATCTTATCCTCGAGCGCCTTGAACCTTAGACGTGCTTCAACAGTCAGCTCCCCTTCAGCACCTCTCTGAGAGAACACATCGTCCTGACGATCTTCTAACCACGGTTGAGGCCCAAACAGATTTCCAACTCCTGCATTGTCGTTGCCCAGCCCAACATTGACATTAGCTTCAAGACTCCTATTATCGACGCCCGTCGGATTGCTGTTGAGTCCCATGTTAGCTATCACATTGCCGTTGGCACTGCCATTCCCCCCGGTCACGGGGACGCCATTCTGAGGAGTTTCAACTGGTGGAGGAGTAGGCACAGTCCCACCATGGAGTACGCCATTACTATCGACCCTTGAAATCAGAGGCTGAACCAGGGTTCTGAGCTGATCCTGGCCATTGGCGACCGCTTGCATGAGCTCCATGAAGCGATCCATTCTTTCACGGAGTTCCTGAACATCAGTTTGCACTTGCTCCATGATTCTCGTTCGATTTGCTCTGGTCGGATAGCGGTGAATAGGTCTCTGATCAATCCTGGAACAACCTGAAACAACCTGAAAACACAAAAGGATTAGGAAAAACGACAAAGTGCTCGTTATGTAAATGCTTCATGCAAATGCAAACGTGTGTCTGTGCATTGGGGAGATCTCCCCCGATCCTAGTGCCTGAGTGCCAGTGCTGATAATAAGAAGTTTGAGTCCAGTCGTGGAAACAACATCTCATATATAGAGAAAGGCCATCAAGGCAGTACACAACACCAGTGAGTACAAGACGAATCAATAGCATGACCCCAGCCAACAAGCCTGGTGATGGTCAGCCTATAACAACGATCAAAACAAAAGGAATACAAATAGTCAAGTACGACCACGGGCGCGAAACTCTTCTAACAACCCCTTCGTTTCTGGATGATCAGGCCGAGTGAGCAACCCTTCGACGAGTAGCTCCCTCTGCATAATGGTATACTGAAGACCTTCGACCGAATCTTCCCATGCTCCTTCGCCGAAACAATCTTCTAGCTTACGCTTCTTAGATTCAAACGTCATTTTGCGCTCCTTCAGGTTAGCAAGAGCCCTGTTGAGCTGGCCTTCATCGGCGTATCTGCGAGCGGTTTCTTCATCAAACCTCTTCTCACTAGCCTTCACCTGGGCTTTCAGCTTGGAAATCTGTTGCATCAGCTTATCCTCTCGCTCTTTCCTGTAGGCTAGGGAGGCCTTCCAGTGCTGATTGAACTTGGATATCCTCCGATATGCTTCGTCCAAGTGCTGCTTCTTCGTGGCCAGTACATCGTTGACAGCTTTGAAGTCTCGACCCATGCGTTCATGCTCAGCTATCTACTTAGTCAAATCTGTCCCCAGCTGGTTCACCAGCTCTGTCTGCCTCTTGAAGGAATGAACGGCTTCGTTCCTCTCGCTTTTGAGCTGCGCCAATTCTTTCTCCAATTCCTCATTTGCCCTCTTCAATTCATCTCGCTCAGCTAACACTTGATTATGTTGCTG
Organism: Lathyrus sativus; assembly: GCA_963859935.3. Classification (NCBI taxonomy): domain Eukaryota; kingdom Viridiplantae; phylum Streptophyta; class Magnoliopsida; order Fabales; family Fabaceae; genus Lathyrus; species Lathyrus sativus. The sequence goes on from OZ012737.1 coordinate 580,247,544, forward strand.
AATGGGCACGGTAGTAGGCTCTTCAATCATTGGAGGGCTTTCTGGCTTGGCAGGAAGAAACGGCATCCCTATAGCATCTGCTCTGGCTCTGATCCAAGTCACATACGGAGGGTAGGCTTGATTATTACTTCTCCCCAGCAATGGTTTTCCCCTCTTACTGATACCATTCCAAGCGCGTTGAAGCTTAGATAACACATCCCCCTCTAGAAGACCAGTGAGGTAGAGAGATTCCTGCACCTCTTCATCCTTCGGCGGAGCTCTCAAAGCATAAGCAAACTGTCGGGCCAGCAAAGACGGATTATAGTTTATACAGCCCTTCCTGCCTATCAAAGGCACGTTCGGAAACCCGCTGCAGCTGAAGATAATCTCGGTACCCAACCTATCTCTGTCAAACCAGTCAATATCCTCTGCAGATAGACTCATCAAACGCTCAGACCACTCAGTTATGACTGCAGACGAAACAAAGGGACCCCTCTTGGGCAGATGACTCTCAAGCCATTTATAAAGCAGGGGCACACAACACGAGACATTCTTGCCCCTTCTGTTCTTGTTTTTGTAGTGGACAGAATGGTAGACATCTCCTATCAAGGTAGGGACTGGATTCCCTGAAGCAAAGATGCGAAACGCGTCGAAGTCTACAAAGTCGGGCATATTGGGGAACAGAATGATGCCATATATGCACAGAGCGAGAATGGAATTGAACACGACCCAACATCCGTCTTTGGCGCACTGCTGAGCTTTTCCCACTAGGAACCGCAAGGAGCAACCAGGAACCTTGTTCCAACTAGACAATACCAACTCGGAGGCATCCAAATAAAGTGAGGGAGCTAGACTAGCCAGATCAGGCTCAGCATCCATATGAACAAAAGGCATCTGCCTCTTGATAGGCACACCTAACAAATCAGCATATTCCTCCAGCGTGGGTGCGAGAACAAAATCCTGGAAAGTAAAGCATCTCAACGGAGGATCGTAGAACTGCAGCAGAGCGTGCAACCCATTCAACTCGAACGCAGAAGGTTTACGAACCAAACTGAGCAATTTGCCGTAAGATTTTCTGAACTCATCTCTCACAGAATCATCTGCTAAAGCAATCAAACCAGTCAGCTGAACAACATCAGGGGCAGGAAGCTTGTAAGCCATGGTCTTCCTCAGAGAACCCATAACAATACAATAGGAGGCGAGAAATCCTGGATCGGGGAAAACGGTACCTGCAACACAGACACACATTAATGAAATGCGAATGGGTATGCAAAGCAATGTAAAATGCAATCATGCAGCAGGAGATCAAGGCAACTGTGCTGTGGAGATTCTGCATCAACAAAACCATGCTGCTGCTCTGTCAAGAACAACCACTATATCTGATAATAAGGAAAACCCTGGTATCGGACCACAAATCTGCTCTGTCAAGAACACACACATAGGACCATAAATCTACTCTGTCAAGAACAAACATCTGGTAATAAGGACCTCTGATACAGGACCAAAACTCTGCTCTGTCAAGAACAAATATCTGATAATAAGGACCTCTGATCCCAATCAAAAGCCTGCTCTGTCAAGAACAAACATACATCTACTGATGAGATCCTTTGATCCCAATCAAAAACCTGCTCTGTCAAGAACAATCATACATCTGCTGATGAGATCTTCTGATCCCAATCATAAACCTGCTCTGTCAAGAACAAATACACATCTCTGAATATAAGGTCCTCTGATACAGGACCAAAGCTCTGCTCTATCAATAACAACCATATATCTGATGACGAGAAACTCCGGTACCAACAAAATTGATTCATTATCAAGAAAACCAGGTAGTCTGAAGGTCAAAGTTTCCTGCAATAAACCCAACCCTGCTCACAGGTATGGACCTAAACTGACTCAAGTTCGGCATCCTATGCGTTCATCAGCGTCACAGACATTCAAGAGGGGTGATACGATACCCAGAAGGTGTGGCATCACCAGCTCATGAAGCGGCCTCACTCGGCTGAATCACAAATGATCGGTCCCCAGAGTCGACAATCCTCCAAACCAACAACCCCCTCAACCCAAAGGGTTGAAAAAGAAGCCAACCGAGAGAACCTCGTCTGAGCGTGGATTTCATGAGACACTAGTGCCTGCCAAGCAAGCACGCGCCCACTAATTTCCATAACTAATGCTATGTTCACTCAAGCCTGGGTATGGCTTCTCACTCATCAGAATGCCCCTCCCACAACAGCACAGATAATCATATCATACTGAAAATAAAATGCGAGAAATAAAATGCGATGAATAAACACAACCTAACAAGTAATCATACAAGCGCTAAGATTGACTCTCGCAGGGGACGTCGGATCCCCAAACTGACTCGCATACGGGACGTTGGATCCCAGGAAACTATCAAGTCCTCAGCAGAGTCGCCAGCTGTCACTTCCGCGAAAATAAGGTGCCGGCAAAACAGAAGAGTCGCCACCTTTCGTTATTTATCCCTCGGAACGGGAAAGGAAACGATCGGAAAAACCTGACGAAAAGGTTTAAGACAAGGTCATCGCAATCGTTGTCTGGGTTCGGGAGTCGGTTACGCAAGGGGAAGGTATTAGCACCCCTCACGTCCGTCGTACTCGACGGGATCCACGCTTGTTATGTTTACTGGACGAGTTGGTTTATCTATCTACCTATCAAGGCTGGCTTAAAAAGAAAAGAAAATGACTCGGCAAAGCGTCGCGCTTTATGCCTACGTATTCTCATCAGAGAATGAGAAATCAGAGTCAACGTAGTTCGACCTACTACGGGTTACGGGGAAGGTGGCTCGCCAACACATCAGTATTGTGCCTACGTACTCTCAACAGGTATGAGAGATCAGAGCTTACGTAGTTCGGGCTAATACGGATTACGGGAATTCAGATTCATCTGTTTCATCGAGTAGGGTTAAACAGCAGTTCCAGCAGTTAGGGACAAAGCCTGTTTGCGTTGGCGTTGAAGTTTAACGACACTCTTTTCTTCAGAAAAGCTTCCTTTGAATTATGGGCCCACGGGGCAAAAAGGTTTGAGTTTGTTTTCTGTCTTTTACGGAAGAAGTGTTTTTCATTGTGTTTGCAATTTCAATCGCACTAAAGACTATGACCTGAGAGTGAATGCGTCGCATGTCACCCAAAGGGTACCATACTAAACATCCAGACTGTTGGAAAGAAACTCTCCAACAATCCTTTCTCAGATAGCTTAAGGCTCGTAACGTACGAAAGAAATCATTCATGATTACTGTATCTTAAGCTGTTTTGAGATGAGAAGAGAACAGGCTCAACTAAGGGGAGACTATCAAGTCCTACTGTTGTCATGTCAAGGATTCATCCTATAGTTGAAGTTTGAAACAGGGAACTCCTAGAAGTTATCATGCATAGGTTTCAACCTAAAGTTCTATCATCACTTCCTTATCAAAGGAAATGAGAGTCCTAAGGGATCATGTCAATGATAAACAAAAACAGATAAGGCATCAACTTAAACAGTAAACAGTAAACGACTGTAAAATGCATGCAATGCAAGTGAGGGAAGAAATGTGTGTGGGGCAGTAGCCTCCACAAGCTCATCTCAACCTCAAGCCAGATATGAATAACAGTAATCATACAAAAAAGATAACATGCTATCAAGCAGAATATAGAGACTGCAATCATACAGAAGAAAAGTAACATGCCATCAAGCAAAATAAACCACATGGGCAAGGGAGCTAGGCTCTACCGAATACCCGCAAGCAAAGCCATACAGTAATAATACAAGCAGAGGGAGCACCTCAACCTCTAGTGCAATCATGCTCCTAGATTAAAGTCAGTCTAGATATGAACCTATTCTAATGCATCAAGCAAATCAAACAAGGCACATCAGCAATACAGAAAAGAAAACAGACAAGAAAGGAAGCAGATCAACCCCTCTCAATTCCAAGCTTCAGCTCTTCTGACAGTTGTCCAGTCTTCAAACTTCCATCACCCTTCAAGGCTACCATCTTCACTAACAAGTATCAACTTGCTTCTCCAGGTTTCAACCCATCAACATAAGTGGCAACTTATTCTCTCTTCCTCAAGCTTCAGCTCTTCAGTCAATTCCACCTTCAGGCTTCACTCATAACTGCAAGTATCAACTTGATTCCTTCAGGCTCTCAGTGCATCAGTGTAAGTATCAACTCATCCTTTATTCCTCAAGCCTCAGCTCCACACTCAATTTCAATTGAATCCTCTTCATAAGTATCAACTTAGTCTTCAAGCTTCAGCTCTCTTTGCTTCACCAGTATCAACTGGGTCTTCTCCTCTTACAAGCCTCAGCTTCTCAGAGTAATCCTCAATCATATGGGAGTGTCAACTTCATCCTTCAATTAATTCTCAAGCCTCAGCTCTTCATTCTATCTCCATTGGATCTTCAAGTATCAACTTGTTCTTCTTGCTCTTCAAGCTCCAGCTGTAATGGCAATGCTCAAGGAATCATCCTCTTCCACACTCTTCAGTGAAGTCCTCATCTTCAAAATCAAGTCCAACATCTTTCAAGATACTCAAACCAGAGGAAAATTGATTTAACAGAATGAGAGGAAATGATAAACAACTTACTGACAACCAAAGGAAGCCTGTAAGGGTTCATCATTATGAGAGACTGGTTCCCTCAAAGTTCTACTTCCCAGATAAAGCCATTCATCCTTCCAAAGGAGGGATGTGAATATCTGAGAAGGACTTTTAGTCATTGGGAGGAATGGAAGCACAAGATGCTTTCCATGTTTGAGAAAGAAATCCTTCTAACTATAAGGCTCTCTCTATGTCCTACCTCCTAATCTTCATCAGACACCCTCAGGCATAAACAAATCCAAAGCTCCAAGCAACTTCAAGCATCCTACCCTTATCTTCAACTTGTCTTCAATCTCAATCAAAGGCAAACCATGCACAAACCCTAATCTAAGGGAACTAGAGAAGTTAATCTAGTTAGATTAGTGAATTAGGATCACCTAAAACCTAGTACTAAAGTTAGTCCTAACTAAAATACTAAAAACAATTGTAAAATCCTACAAAAATTTCTATGGGAACCTAGGTCAATCATGACTCTACCACATTAATTCCAAAGATCAAACCATCAAATTAGACCTAGAACTAAAACCTACATTACAAGGTATCAAACCTAAGCCCTAAAAAGGAAGCATCTAAATATCAATCTAGAAAGCACACCTATTTTCATCACAAATATGTGAGAAAAACTCTACGGGAGCATACATGTCTAACCTAATCACACACACAAAATTAGGCCAAGAATCATCACCATGAGATCACACTAAATTCCACAAAATTATGCATCAAACATAACCATTTTAATATCAATTAAAATGTAAAATTCCCATTAAATCAGAAATTACATGAAAAGAAAATATTTTTTCTCTAAAAAAAACTAGACTCAATCATGAGTATTATGCAAAAAGAATGGGTTTAATTGGATTAATATTCAATTTTATATGAATTTTTCAAGAATCATGAATAAAATGAAAATTAAAAGAAAATCAAATTAAAAATAATACACGCGCGGTGTGGATAGCAATCAGACTCAGTTAAAAGTTGGGGTTGGGCCATCAGGGGGGTGTGGATAGCGCCTAGTTCACTAAGCCCAAAACCAGCTGCTAAATGAAACGCAGCGTTTCATTTATTCTGATCCTTCACAAATTCAAATTGAAACGTGGCCATTGGATCAAGCTCCCAGTCCAAGTCAAACCCTCATCCAATGGTGCAAACTTCATCTTCAACCTTTCAAACGTCTGAACTTCGTGCCCAGCTCCGGCCACCATCGGTGGAGCTCCGGTCGTCTTCCCCAACCCTAGTTCTCTCTACAGGCCTCCATTGCAAATGGTCACAACATGAATCCCATCCCAAATCTTGCCACGAACTCAACCATACCCTTAGTTTCCTCTGAAACCTCAAGATTCACCATATCCCAATCTCAACCGAAAATGGCAATTCCCCTATTTTGTCTCTAATTCACCAATTAACTATCTGAAATCCATCCTACACCATTCTACAATAAATCTAACACCTTAATTCAACCTAATTTTACCTAAATCATGCTATAGGAAGAAGGTTACCAACCTGAAAATCTTGGATGAACAGATGCACTAAAACTCCAAATCAAGCTCTCTAATCTTCTGGACACAATCAATGAACCTTCCTCTTGCTTCTGTATGCAAAAGAACCAGTTGAAAATGCTTGAATATTGAAACCCGATGGTGAGTTGCAGGTGCTGAAAATCACTTGCTCATACACGATTTAGCCTCCAATTCTTCTTGAAAATGATCTGGAATCACTCTTTGACATCCATGGAAGAAGTATCAATCAAGAAAATGGAAGAAAAATGGAGAATTTGGTGAAACCGATTGTACTTGCAAGCTATGAAATTTCAATCTCAAACTATGATTTCTCCTTCAATGATCACCAACCTCTTCAATAGATCAACTCTATTCCTTATATAGATGAAGTTTGGATGATCTAGAACCCTCTAGATCCTTCCAATGAGATTTTCCACTTCTCATGTCATGAGATTTTCAATCATGTCTCATGCTATGCCCAATTCTGTTTGCAGCTTGAAACTAACCTCAATCTCTTTCAATTTCTCCCCTAGTGACATTTTGAAAGAGATTAGCTTGCCAAGGGCCTTGCTCATGCCTTAATTTTGAGTTTTGCAAGTGTTACTTAATATGCAAGCAAGTGCTTTTCAAAGCAAGTCCACAAATTGAATCTCAACTCAAAAATGTGGCTAAACCAATGTTCTTAAAATGTTTTCTAGATTCAAAATGATATGTTACATGCCATGGTTTGGATGTGTAGGTTGAAAATATCAATTTCCAACTTTGGTTTATTTAACTTATGCCCTTATTTTAGGTCATTTTGGCAACTTTGAGCTACAAGCCCTTCCATCATCTCATGACCTCCTTTCTAGCCTTAAAACATCATTTTGAACATGATTGATGTTGAATATTGTTCCATTTGAAGCTTGGAAATAGGAGTTATGGCTTTATGCTTGAAATGACCTATAATCTCCAAATGACCAAAATACCCTTGACTTGTCAAAGCCATAACTTGAGTTCTACAAATCCTATAAAGGACTTCTAGTACTATATAGAGAGCTAAGAAGATAAGGAACAACACTTATGTTGACCAAAAGTTCATAGGAATCATCCTTCTTGGGCAAAAGTTTGATGCAAGTTGGGTAACTTTCAAGGCCCCAGATTCACATACCTCAGATGACCTGTAACTTGTCAAAGTCATAACTTGAGTTCTACAAATCCTATCAAGGACTTCTAGTACTCAAATTAAAGCTAAGAACAATCTCTACAACATTCATGTTGGGGGTAAGATGATATGACAATCACATCTTGAGCTAAACTGCCTTGCAGATAGGGGTCAAACAAGAGGATTTTACACTGTCAAGCCTTAGAAACCCTAGCTTGAAACTTCTCAAACTCTTCAATCATGATGAGTTGACCTTGGAATCATCCTTATAGCATCTCAATGCATCAATCCATGATCACATGGCCCTTGAATTAGGTCTCAACCCTCTCCAAATCATCAGTTGACCTAGGGTTGACCCAGTCAAACCCTATCTGCACCAATCATGGCTGGGGGCTTCTTAATCTTGCACAATGACCTGTCTAGGCCTCATGATGGCTTTCAAGACATCTCATAAGCTCTCTCAAGGCTTCAAGTCCAACCTCATGGCTTCAGAATCATCTGGTGTCTTCCCACAACTCTCAAGTTAGGAGGCACACAACCTTGGTTTCAACCACTCTCTCTGAGAATCTTCTGACTTCTCTGACAAAGGTATCTACCCTTGAACACTTGACTAACCTTCTTGGCTAGCTTCATAGCCTTGTATAGCTCTTGATTGGTAATCATACCTCTTGATCTCCTGCATACATGTCAATGAAATGCAAATGATAATGCTAATGTGAATGAAATGAAACATAAGCTAGGTAAAGAAATGTTGGTCAAATTTTGGGGTGCAACAAACATGTCTGTGAGGAAGTTACTAGCAAAGCACAATAAAGGCGTCGAGCTAAAAACGTGAAACAAGCGTTTATTGGAAGACAACCCAACTGTTTTTGAGTTTGTATAACTTTATGTTTATTTAGTTTGATTCAATTTTGTTAGGTTGTTAGAAAATTTTTGTGTTTTTTCTCAAGCGTTATTTTTTATTAGCTTGAGGATGCATTTTGTGATTGTTCAAGTTTGATTGTTTTAACAAGAAAATATTATGCTGAAAGAGTGTTGTAATAAACCACAAGTAGAAAAACCATAATTTTTGAGTTATTGTCACGTTCGCCCTGAGTTCGCTATGCGAACCTGGGGCAAATGAGTTTGCTAGGCGAATAATTGTTCGCACTGCGAACATGACAGATTCTGGAATGATAAAAAGTTTAAAGGAGTTACATGGCTAAGGTGTGTGTCTATTGCTTTTCTAGAACATAATATGATTATGAGACTTTTCATTTGTACAATTTTCATCTCATTCATTCTTTTGCCATACTTGTTCAGTTTTGAATCACTTCAAAACAAAACCCATTTTGTTAGAAGCTTTCCATTGTTTACTATATGCAGGAGACCAACGTTCTTGTTTAACTCAGTTTTATTATGTTTAATCTTGTATTTGTGTTGATTTGTATGATAGCACTAAAATGATCAAGGCATTTTGTTTGATTTTGAGCATAACGACTAAACCAAATAATCAATCTACCTTGTGAGTGAGTGAGAATTTGCTTACCCCCTTTGAGCCTTTGTTAGAATCTATGTTGGTGTTAAGTTTATTTTTATTTGGACTCTAATATTTTTTCTTGAAGTATAATCATGACTTGTTATTTGAGTTTTTTTTACCCTTGCCTGATAAGTTTGGGAGCACTCATGTCACTATGCGTGAAATGGTGTGACAATTTGGAAAAGAGAAAAAAGTGATTGGAATTTGCGAGTGCTTGAGATTGTGAGAAATGATCACTCTCATTTGATTAGGCAACTTTTTTTTTACCTTGAGAAAAACAATTGTTTGTTACCAGCCACATTACAACCCTTAAAGCCCTTGTGATTTTTGATTTTATAATTTTCAATATGATTTTTTCTTGATGAATGCATAATTTAACTTGTTGTTAGCTTGATTGTTGGGTGAGAGTTAAGCCCTTCATGTTTTTTTATTTCATCTATCGATGAAGTGTGTGCTAGGTGTGATTCATTTTTGAATATTGTATTGTCTTAAAATTTCTGACATGTGTTTTGTATTTAGGAGTTGTTTCGTTTTCATGTTATTATTGTAGTTTAGTGGTAAGAATTGTTTTGCATGTACTTTTGATATTTGTACCATACATATGTTTTCCCTTTGTAAAAACTTGTTGAGCATAATTTCTTGATTATTGCTCTTGTTTCTTCTAGTTGATTGGTTCTTGTTTAAGGAAAAACAATTTTAAGTTAAGGAGAGTTGATAAGTGCTAAATTGTACTGATTTTGAGTGTGAATAATTGGCACTTATTGGCTTGATTCTTTGGTTTTCCGTTAATAATCTCTCGTTTTTGTGTACTTTTTGTATAGTTTACATTATAGTGTATACATTGTGTATCATGTAAATATCATTGAGTTTAATTGTTTCTCTTTCATTTCTGTAGGTATACAAGCAATGATATTTTTTCATTCTATTATAGAGCATTGAATAAGCTTTCAAACGCATCTGACCTCGCGTAAAATGGAGTTACAGTTCAAAAGTTATTGTCGAAAACAGTACTGGTTTGTTGTCATGTTCGTTGAGCGAACTGGTGGCGAGCGACCTCGCCAGGAGTTCGCACGGCGGACAAAAATTGCCCAAAAGCATGGAAAATACTCTTTTGGTAGTAGTTAAGGTGGCATATGTTCGCCGAGCGAACGGGAGTTCGAAGTGCCAACACGGGAATCCATTTTTGCCTATTTAAGTCACTTTCCAGAATTTTTTAGGTTATGTTGTTGGGATCCTTTTACCCCAACTTCATCAAACACATTCTTGAGTAGATTTAGCTTAGAAACAACACATGGACTGCATATCTTGACGATCCGGAGTCAAATCCACGTCAATCGGAGTTGACAAACTGGAGATTTGTGTTCTTCTTATCTCTTCTCTTTGTACCCTCTATTTATTGGGGTTTTGTATATAAGTTTTTCTTGATTGTATGTATATTTATTGATCTTTGTATAAAATCCCTTTTACAACTCTATATTGATGGTTATCATTGATTTTTTACTTAATGGGTTTGGATTGATATAGTCATATATGGTTCAAACTCGATCTAAGATGAACACCTATTAGATTCTAAACTCTAGACATAGATTTAGGTCTAATACTCACGTGGGTATCAGTTCTTAATGCTCTATGTTGTTGAATTGCGTGAAACATCACCGATGAGATAATACAGTTGATCTTTTGACTTTGCGTTAGAGATAACCTCTGTTGTGAGTGTTATGTGATGACATTGACGAGTGATTTAGATTGCGTGCATTTGATCCATATATTTTTTTCGTACATGATGGGTAGAACGAAATACAACTCCTGACGAGGCTAGGCATGGCCTGATCCACTTCTGCTCCTAGAACGACCCAATTTCCCAAGTCCAACCTCTCTGGTGGGGAGTTTACCTTTCTGCCCTTCCAACAGGGGAGGATGATCAATTTACCCATGGTTACAACTGTCGCAACTGCGAAAAACACCCAGCGGAAAATAGAAGAGTCGCCACCTTTCATTATTTATCCCACAGAAAGGGAAAGGAAACGATCGGAAAAACCTGACGAAAGGGAAAAGACAAGGTCATCGCAACCAAGTCCTGGATTCGGGTGTCGGTTACGCAAGGGGAAGGTATTAGCACCCCTTACGTCCGTCGTACTCGACGGGATCCACGCTTTTTGTCTATATAAGGGTGTGTTTAAACTATCTACGTTACAGGCTTGCGGGACAAAAAGAAAAGAAAAGAGACTCGGCAGAGCATCGTCGCTCTGTGCCTACGTATTCCCTCGTGCAATGAGAAAGTCAGAGTCAATGTAGTTCGGCTAACTACGGGAGAAAGGGGGAAGGTTGCTCGCCAAGACATCGCGTCTTGTGCCTACGTACTTTCATCTGGTATGAAAGATCAGAGCAAACGTAGTTCAGGCGACACGAAACCACATGTTGATTAAGTGTTTTAATCGAGTAAAGTTAAACATTCGTTCCAGCAGTTTGGGACTAAGCCTGTTTGCGGTAGAACCGAAGCTTAACAACACTCTTTTCTGAAAAAAGTTTCCGATTAATCCCGAAGGAAAAATGTTTGAGTTTTGTTTTGTGTTTTTTAGTGAAGTGAATTAATTCAGTTTGTGATTCACGTTGCACTAAAGACTATGACATGGAGGCAAATGCGTCGTATATCGTCTCCAAACGGGACGTATACTAAACACTCTAGATAAGCGAGAGGAAACCCCTCACTCATCATTCCCCATGTAGCTTAAGGCCCGTAGCGTGCAACGTTTATCGCCTTTATTAAATGAATTAGCATGATTTTGAGATGAGAAGAGAGACACACGGAAGGTCTAAGAGAAACTCGGCTCTAACATTGTCATGCAAAGTGGTCCTAATGTTCGGATAAAAAGGGGAAACATCTACCCTAATGTTAGCATACTTGGATTGAACACCTAATGTCTCTCCTACTCCCATCCTAAACAGAGGGACTAGGAATCCTATGGGGATCATGGAAAGAAAGCACAAGAAGAAAAAAGGAAGAATCAATCACAAGTAAAGAAATGCAAACATGAAAATGCACACCTAGAATGGTGGGAGGGAGGAAAAAGTGTGTGGGGCAGCAGCCGCCACAAGCGCGTCTCGACCTCAACAGCGATGCAAGAATAATGCAAACATGTGGGAAAAATAAGAGATGAAAGCAAATGAACATGCAAACGAAAACTCGATTCGAACCACATGCACAAGCATGCAAACAATTGAAAAATGATCACACATATCAACAACATCATGATTAATCAACCACAAACAGTGACAAACAGCCAAAACAATTCAATTTTAATGCATCACACTGATATATGATGATTCGGATCGAACCGGTATGCGAACATGCATGTGGCATTCTGGCACAGTGTTAATCGGTTAACACATACTGTTAATCGGTTAACCTGTGTAAAACAAGTGAAAATCTGGAAATTTGTAGGTGTTAATCGGTTAACACCCTGAAATCTTTGAAAATTTTGAATATTTGAATTGGTTAATCGGTTAACCATATACGTTAACCGGTTAACACTGTACCAAAAGCCAAAAACAGTAGCAGAAAAGCACTTCCAGCACAAAAACAACTTATCCAAGGTTCCAACAGATCAACTTATCACATAAGCATGAATTTAACAACAGAAAACATAGATCCACCAGCATGGATACACAATTGCACAAAAATATCACAAATCGAACGGATCAAAATCAACAAAATTCAATCGAATATGAAGATTAACATGATAAGCTCAAAAATTAAATCAGATCGAGAATTCCAACCTTCGAAGCGGAGATTTGCTTTAGTAAATGTTGATCAACTGAACTTGAGCAGATCAAATGCTAGAAATTCGGAAAACTTCAAGATCCACAATAATTGATGTTGTATGAATGAAGATCCACCAAATTTGAGTCAAAAAGCTTCAAATAATCACTTCTAAATCCAACTCCAGATTCAGATCCAAGCTTGCAAAAAAATTGAAGATGAAGATTGATCCAATGGTGATGGTAAATGGAGGTTTATGCTCAAAAATCCATTGATTCCAATGAAGAATCAAGAACTCCAACGAAAAAGAGCTTCGAGTGAGTTTTGGAAATGGAGAAGTTGAGAGAGAATTCAGATCAATTCTGAAAATGGATGTGAGAAAATGAAAATTGGATGGTGAGGTTTGGAGGGAATCACTTAAATACTCTCTAGGTATGGAATCCAAAGCAAGGATTGGAGTTTGGGTTGGAAATCAAGGCTTGGAATGTGGAATGGGATTTTGGTGGGAAATTTGAAATTTAAAGGTGTTCTAGATCCTTCCCACATGAAAATTTGAATTCCAAGGTGATCAAAATTGGACCCCAAGTGCAATTGGCTGGCAAAATCACGTACAGGGCAAATTCTGCTATGGTTAACCGGTTAACCATATACGTTAACCGGTTAACACTGTTAAAACTTCAATTCTGGGCTGATTCTCCAATGGTTAATCGGTTAACCATATGTGTTAACCGATTAACACCTTCAAAATTTTGAATTTGGCGCCTTTTGGTGGGAAATCTGTCCATTTGCCCTGTTTCAACTGTCTGGAGCTCTGTTTAGCTGCTGAACCTCATTTTTTACCGTTGTCACTGTGAAAATGCTTGCTATGAGCCTGAGTGCTGATTTATGATCTGAAATTAACCTACAAAATATAAAAAATCGGTCGCCTGACCGTTGGGCAAAATAATTGTCCGAAGCTCTGATGCTCGCTGTTCGCTGTTCAGTCTTTTGCTCCGAAATGAACTTGAGCCACAAGAACGCCTTGATCCCATGCCTTGAGAATGAATGCTATGCAAAGAAACAAAAGCTAGTTATGGTTAAAAAACGAAAGGCAAATTTTGGGGTGCTACAGCAACACCCCTCCCCGTCAGTCTCTGTCCGTCACGCATGGTTTCACCAGTCAGAAACAACCAAGAAGCTTGTACCCGTAACTATACATCTGCCCGTCCCAACGGCTAGTTATTGACACATCTGCCCATCCTAACGGCTACTTCTGGAAGTTACCTATTCTTCATGAAACGATTATCTTGCCCCGAAAATAGGGATCAATGGCCAAGCATTGGGGGCATTATAAAAACCCTCTCATTTGAGAGGGTCGGGTATCCAATTTCTCACCTCGAAACACACATATTTTGTACTTCCTTGCTCCCTTTCTCGTTTTCTTACTTTAACATCGGGGTGTCTTGCATGTACACCCCCTCCTCCTCTTTCACACCCAGCATCATAGACATTTGTCATTGACCCATCTCAGATTCTGATTGTTCGGTAAGATCAGTGGCACCGTCGGTGAGAAACTTATTATCCCTGTCTTTTCTTTCTTCATAAAAACACAATACCAAAACAATTCTTTAATTTTCTAATCATGGCTGCCTGTGACAACAATCTTGATGCTCATAAATCTGCTTTACTCCTCGTCAACAAGACTGATGCTGAAGAGGCCTCCACTTCTTATGGTGGTAATGTCCTCCGACGAAGGGACAGAGCCACAACTTCTCCATCCCCTGTTCGTGCAGACCACGATGAAGCCCCACTTGTCCCGTAACACCTGCCAGTTCCAGTTCCGCCCAACGCCGACCCGACCATGGCGGCCCTCCTCGAGGTCCTCAACAAAACCAACCTTCTAATCCTTAACCAGAGCGCAAGGATTGAAGCGTTGGAAGAATCCTGTCATCCAAGATCCTCTCCACCGAGAAAAGAACTTCTCCAGTAACAGAGTCCCCCTCCCCGGCGCGAGAGGAACCGCCGAACGCCTCCAGAACCCGAGACCCTGACCGTCTATAAACGCGACCAGATTTCTCCCCGGAACCAGCAGTCCCCGCAACCCAAGAGGATCTGAAGAGGACACCCGTTAGAATCTCAATATTCGCCACCCAAGGGCCGAGCACAAACCCCGTCTCGACGACGAGGCCACCGTCCTACCTACGGATGTAACGCCTGCTCCTCCTCTTGGACCAGCAGGAGCAATAACGACGAACTTCGCGGCCCGTTGTCCCACGAAATTGTGGTCGTGCGCCTCCCAAAGGGACTAGATAAACCCACTTCTCTAGGCATATACGATGGAACAAGCGACCCTGACGAGCATTACGAAAACATCGATGTGTTGCTCGACTATCGTGGTGTATGGGGCATCATCAAGTGCAGGTTATTCCCAACCATACTCAGGAATGGGGCCATGACATGGTACAAAGGACCCCCTGACGAGTCCATCACCTCATGGAGGCAACTGGGGAGACTCTTCTCGAGACATTTTATGGCCTCTCTCCGACATCCGAAGACTGAAGCCTCTCTCGAGGCCATCATTCAAGGCAGGGACGAACCCCTACGAGCCTACATTAAAAGATACAATAAGGAGGTCGTCTAAGTCTCCACCACTGATGACATGAAAAGGTTCCTGCTATAATGCAGGCTCCGTCCCCACACAGACTTCGCTAAAGCTATAGGCCTCCAGCCCCCGACAATACTAGATGCTTTTCTCCTCAAAGTTCAGTCGTATATTCTGTACGATGAGAAAGAGGCTGCTAGCTCTGCCCGTGAGCCTAGGCACATGGAGAATGGTCGTCCAAACAGGACTGACGAGCCCTCGACATCCCGCTGAGGAGATAAAAAATGAGAAGACCGTCCCTGCGAGACCCAAGACAACAAGGGACCCTCTGGAAGGTTCCACGAATACACCCCCCTAACAGTCTCGAGGGAGAAGATCCTCACTAAGTGCTCCAACTCAAAAGTTCACCAAGCAGGGGTTTGGTTCCCTAAGCAGATACCATTCAAACCCAACACCGATAAGTCCAAATACTGCCGATTCCACAAGAGCAATGGCCATACGACGGAAGATTGCATACACCAGAAGGATGCCATTGAAATACTCATCAAGGACAGGCATCTAAAGCAGTTCACCAAGAGAAAGGAAGCTCCTCGACCAGACGATCAAGAAGCCTAGAAGGTCGAGGAAGAAGCACCTTCCTTCGGGGAAACTAGTCTACAGGTCGCCATGAGCATCTCACGACTTAAAGATTTCTGTGTTCTCGAGGGTGTCACTGCCCTTCCATATTTTTCCGTACACAGCCCGTGGGATACATTCCCCTCCTCCATGGTCATCTCCGGAGGAGGTTTCAACAGAGTGACGGTAGGATCTGTCAAGAGGAAACTTGAGCACCTCATCAGCAACAGTTCAAACAAGAACTCCACCCTCGACAGGATTAGGGGATAGTCGGCCCACATTTGCTTCTACCGCGAGGAGCTCCTCGGTGGAGCCCCTAAAGCTAGCATCCCTCTGCTCGTCAGGGCTCAGATGGAAAATTTTGATGTCTGACGAATCCTCGTCGATCATGGCAGCTCCGTCGGCATTATGTACTCATAGTTGTTCTCCACTCTCTAACTGCATGAATCACAGTTAACTCCCTACATGGGCTATAACCTACAAGGTTTCAATGGATCATTGACAAAGCCCTAGGGTTATGTTGAGCTAATCGTGACCTTCGGATCTGCAGAGACGGCCAGATCAATCAAAGTATAATTCCTGGTGATAGAATGCCCATCATTATACCAGTGTATCTTTGGGCGACCAACTCTGGCCGAGCTGCTGGTTGTACCTTTAACGGTGCACCTGAAGATGAAATATTACACCTCCAAAGGCCTCGTTGCAACTCTACATGGGGACATAGAAGCCGCGAGGAGATGTTTTGAAGCAGCATCAAAGGGACTGAATGTAATCGCCGCCAGACCGAAGACTCTTGCCCATCAGCTCTGACTAGGAAAATCTGCACCTTCGCATCGACCTCGACAACTGCTTCTATAAAGACGACCAGAAGACTCAGAAGGCCAAGGGAAACGAGGTCCAATCATCTTCGAGCACCCCTTTCGGTAATAGAGAAACCGCCCATCCAATGCACTCCATCCCAGATGGAGAATCCGAGCTTGTCTATCTTGATGATGATCCCAAGAAAGGAGTGAAGATTAGAGCCAGCCTCCCCGAGCTAGCGAGGAAACAACTGAGATCATGCCTTCAGGAGAATGCACACCTATTTGCGTGGAGCGCCGCAGAGATGCTTGGAATGGACCCTGTGGTGGCCTATCACCATCTCACCATCGACCCCGCAGTCAGAGCAGTTTCCCAACAAAGACGAAAAAAGTCCTCGGAGAAAACGGTGGCTTCCAAGCAAGCTGTAAAAGACCTCATAGAGGGAAACTTTATATCAGAGGTCGTACTCCACTTGGCTGTCAAATGTTGTACTCGTTAAAAAGAATAATGGAAAATGGCACATGTGTGTTGATTATACCGATCTTAACAGAGCTTGCCTTAAAGACACATACCCCTCCCCAACATAGATAATCTAGTTGATAATTCCGCCAGTTTTAAATTGCTATCTTTCATGGACGCCTATTCGGGCTACAACCAAATACCCATGGAGACTAAGACACTACTTTTTGGCCCACACTATTGTGGTACACACGCACCAGCCCATAAAGCAACTATTGGGCCGCCCAGACATGGCCGGAAGGATGCTTAGATGGTCGCTAGAGTTATCCGAGTTTGACATCTGATACGAGAGAAGAAAGGCCTTGAAGGCTCAAGAACTCGTTGACTTTGTAGTAGAAATAACTTTCCACAGCCAACTTAATGAGGGTGCCCGCAGGTGGGTTATATTTGTTGACGGGGCCTCTAGCTCGGCGGGTAGCGGAGTAGGCGTCATCCTAGAGAACGAGGAGGGAATCCTTATCGAAGTCTAACTCACGTTGTCCTTCCCAACCTCCAACAACCAAGATGAGTACGAAGCCTTCTTGGCCGGTCTGCGCCTCGCCGAAGATTTAGGAGCAGACGAAGTCGTCATTTGTATCGACTCTCAGCTAGTGGCCCTCCAAGTCCGGGGAGAATACCAGGTCAAAACGATAACTTGTCCGAATACCTGACCATGGTCAAGGAAAAGATGGCAAAGTTTTCCTCCGTGGAAGTAAAACATGTTCTCTGCGAACACAACGTCCGAGCTGACATCCTGTCAAAACTAGCCAGCACAAAGAAGAAAGGGGGAAACAAACCCTTCATCCAGGAGATACTCCTGCGACCTAGTATCAAGAGAACGTCCACGACCCTCAAAGTGCACGTCGACGACAACGACCACTACTGGAAGACCCCAGTGTACAACTACCTCACTAAAAACGAGCTGCCATCTGATCGAAAGGAGGCCAGCATGGTAAGGCGTAGGTCATGTTCCTACGTTCTGGTCGCGAATAAAATGTACAGACGAGGACTCTCCATACCTTTTCTCAAAAGCGTCGAAGAGGAAACGTTCGCCCATGTCCTGCGCGAGATCTACGAAGGAATCAACGCCCAACACCTAGGTGGAAGGTCCCTCGCGAAGAAAGCTTTGCAAGCAGGATACTACTGGCCGACCATGCAGAATGACGCAAAAGAACATATGAAGAAATGCGACAAATGCCAAAGGCATGGAGACATGATCCTGGCACCTTCCAACGAACTCAAGGATATGTCCTCCCTGTGGCCCTTTGCCTGGTGGGGCTTGGACATCCTGGGACCCTTCGTTGTAGGCTCCAACCAAAATAAATACTTAATAGTAGGCATGGACTACTTTACCATGTGGATAAAAGTTGAAGCCCTAGCCAAGATAACGGCCCACAACATACTTCGGTTCTATAAGAGAAACATCCTTGCTCGTTTCGACATTCCTCAAGCGATCGTCACAGACAACGGGACACAGTTCATGAATAGGAAATTCCAGGAGTTCGTCGCTCATTTAGGTGCTAAACAAAACTTTGCATCCGTCGAGCACCCTCAGACTAACGGGAAAGCCGAAGCGGCAAATAGAGTAATCCTATGGGGTCTCAAACCAAGACTAGATGAAATAAAGAGGCAGTGGGTCGAGGAGCTGCAGAACATGCTCTAGGCCTATCACACTACACCTCATTCATCAATTGGGGAATTCCCCTTTCGCCTAACATACGTGACAGAGGCGATGATCCTCATTGAAACCCGTGCCAACCAGACGAAACGAGGCTTCTTTGGACGAAGAAACAAACAGCAAGGCCCTGAGGGAAGAACTTGACCTTATCGAAGAGGTTCGGACAGGGGCAGCCCTCTGTGAAGCCTCACCCAGACGGCTGGCACAGTGACCAACTACGGCTACTCGCCCAGGTACAAGCGACGCACCACCAAAAGGGTCTAAGCAAGGGTCTAGCGAAGATACCTACCCATGTTCGATGGTGGTTCCTAGAATGAGCCCTTAGTCATCATAGTACCATGAATGGCAGAACCCCTAGCTCGCGATAAGGAGTTCACGCCTCGAACTCAGGCCACGACCGTGACCTGAGCTCCACCTTGCCCGGAAATAACCCAAGCCTTTCGATCAATTCCCCGCACTATTGAACATCATCCGTCGAGCATACCCAAGACATAAAGAATTACTAAGTGCCTCTAACGACCATGTTGGACGGTGCAGGACACTTAGAGAACATTCAGCAAAACACAAACATACAAACATTTTACGTACTTGTACATATAATTTAACACGGCCACAAAGGACCGCAATTGTGCATGGTGCAAGAAAAAAGGGACCAAGCCCGACATAATAAAGTTACAATAAATATACACATAATCAAATGGCATGTAGACAAAGCATAAAAGTACTCCTCTTGTTGAACTTCCTCGTGTGACGCCTGCCTCTGGTCACCCCCGCCCTCGGTAAATCGGAGGAATACTGGAACGACTATCTGGTCGTATTTTACCGTATAGAGGAACTCTATGCCCTCTGTAGTCAGCTCGACCCCCGGGTTCACCAACTTTATCTGGTATACTGCATTCTGGAATGCCTCCTCGAAAATGGCCACTAGGTCGTCAGCAGCCTGGATAAACCGAGCAACCAGCTCTGAGCATGTCGTTAGCTGCTTCATCTCTTCAGGCTTATCCTCAGCAGGGGAAGCCGCAATCTACAAATTTTCCACCAGGCCCTCAGCAGCCTTCATCTTAACGGCTATAGCATCCCTCTTTCCAGAGCACCTCTTCGCGACCTTTGTGGGCAGCATCCTCGAGCTCCTTCTCCCTCTCCTCCTGGAGTTTCTTGACCTTCTCTTCCAGGGCCATCACCGCATCCTGGGATCTCTTCAGCTCTAACTCCAACGGAGTGCCTCCTTAGTATACACCGCGGCCATTTCTAAGACCATAAGAGCAGAGGCATCTTGGGCAAGAATTACCCGTTTGCTGGGACAATCCATTTCCTCGAGCTTTAGCGATTCTGCCCGAGGAATGGACAGAGAGGACCCCTCAAAAAAATTCCTATTGTGAAAGCAGAGGGGCAGCTCATACTTGCTTTTGGTGGACTCTCGGCTAAGGTCCACGACCTCATTTGGACGGGCACGCTTAGGCCTCGAGCTCACGGGCAGAGGCAACATTTGGGTGGACGGAGGAGTTGAGGATGGTGTCTTCGACCCTGTCCGAGGAGGGATCGTTCGTTGATCGATACGACTCTTCCCTAGAGCATCACCGCTCTTCATTTTCCTCTGGGCATGCTTCATCATCCTTTTTTGTGCTGAAGGAACCTTACTTGAAAAAATAACAAACACATAAGAACGGAGAAAGAAAAAATCTCGAGCAGAATAAGAAAAAGCGAGAACTACCCAGGAGCTCAAGAGCCTCCTCGCGAATGTTTCACTCGAGGAGCTCTTTAGTGTTGATGTATCGGGCTTCCACCTGGAATCCACCATCCTCCTTGTAAAAAAGCTTCCCGGCGCGAGTCACACATTGGGCAGGAAGGAAACCATCTACAAAGGCCACCAGCTTGGCGTAGCTGGCCCGATCATCCTCCAACAACTGATGAGGGGCAACTATGTACTCATCAGTTGAGCGGGTAAAGTGAGCATCACTTCAGCAGAAAGGAAAGGTAAATAGCCTCCAAGAAACTATCTTGCCCTCATCTATCAGGTTCTCCCTATTCTCGTCCGTGGAGACCTCCCATACGAAAGTTGAATCGGTGGCCCTCTCTGAGACCAGTTCGATCACGTAGAATCTCTCCTTAAACGTCTGGATAGACTCAGAGAAAGGTTTGAACAGCTTCCTCCCTTGCTTCAAAGAAACCCAACCAAACTTTCTCCCCGACACTTGTTGTTGAAGATGAAAGATGGTGAACAAAAGAGGGAGGGTGGCCTCAATTTGTAGATACTCGCACACTAGCTTGTATGCTCACATTAAGGCAATAGAGTTTGGGTGCAGTTGAGAAGGCACCAGGTCAAGGTGCAAGAAGACAAAGCATTAAAATCTGTAAAGGGCAATCTCAACCCTATCTCTTTAAAGACGTACTCATACATAGGAAACTGTTCCCCATATGCCGAGCAAATTCGTTCATCTTCTAAAGGAAAATGGACCCTCCATTTCCCCTCTGGTCCCACCGTGGTGAATGTGTCCCCGGTGTAAGAAGCGAAAAGAGATGCTTGCTCCATGGGCTCGGCCATCGTCCACTCATCCACTAACGACAGCGCAGCAGACGCCCCCACAACCTCAGGAGACGAGGAACCATCATCTGTCTCTGTATCCTTCGAGGAGCTATCCTCAGACAAATCTCTAAGATGCTCTTCTTCTTCGGCCCAATGCGACATCTCTTTTACCTGAAAATCAGAGGAAATAGTGAATTTAATGGCAAAATTAAATCCACCCTTCCACTGCTAGTCAAGTGAAAGGGCGCGCAAATGGTCAAGGACAAAATCTTCGACCTAAACCCTACTCAAATGGTGCAGCTAAACAAATGAGGAAGGTGCTCGACAGTTCTCCCTAACGCACCTATGGATAGTCCCCGGTCACAAAACCCAATAATCCCACAAGGAAACCACCAGAACCCATGTCACTTTAGCAGCGACACCACCGTGTCTTCCCTTCCCCGGGATCAACTGAACCTATGGGTTACTAACTTACCCTTCCTACAAACAACAACTACACCGCCAACAACAGATAGATGGCCACCGTCAGCTACCAACAGCCACCGCTAAATACACCCTAACTAAGTCATTTCAATCCTAACCACATGCAATCTAAGGCTTCAAAACAGAAAAGAAAGGAATAAGCAGAGAGTTGATGCACTTACGTGGTCGAGGAAGAAGTTCTGGAACGAAAACCGCTTTGGTCGAACGTCGTACGATGGTCAGAATAGGCTTGAAGGCAGCAAACGACGGTTGAAGAAACGGGCACAATAGGAGAAAGAAGCAAAAGTTCTGAATGAACAGACTCTCTCACTATTTATGGGCAAGCTCTAGGAATATGCATGATCATGCACGGGTAGGGGATCATCATGACCCAAGCCTAGCCATCGTCATGCATTTAATATAGCACATGTCTCAAGGCACACGTGGCATCTCCATTCTTTAGATCCCATCAACCATTGGGCTCCTCGAATTCTAACCTCCCCGACGACGACATTTCTGGCGTTCGGGCAAGTATTCATCCGAACACAAAGAAGATCACGCCGACTATGCCCGAGAGGCAGACCATCCTTAAGTCATCGTTGTCGTGCCCGGTTGCAACGACATGGGGGGCTACTGTTCCACTAGCCCAATGGCTAGGCATGACCCAATCCACTTCTGCTCCTAGAACAATCCAATTGCCCAAGTCCAACGTCTCTGGTGGAGAGTTTACCTTTCTGGCCATCCAATAGGGGAGACTGACCAATTTACCCTTGGTCACGACACCCCTCCCTGTCAGTCTCTGCCCGTCATGCACAGTTTCACCATCTAGAAATAGCCAAGACACTTGTGCCCGTAACTATACCTCTGACCGTCCCAACGACTAGTTATGGGCACGTCTTCCCGTCCCAATGGCTACTTCTGGCAGTTACCTATTCTTCGGGAAACAGTTATCTCACCCCAAAAATAGGGACCAATGGCCAATCGCTGGAGGCATTATAAAAACTCTCTCATTTGAGAGGGTCAGGTATCCAATTTCTCACCTTGAAATACACATATTTTGTACTTGCTCGCTCCCTTGCCCATTTTCTTAATTTAGCACAGGAGTGCCTTGCAGATACACCCCTCCTCCTCTTTCACACCCAACATCACAAACATTTGTCATTGGCCCATCTCAAATTTTGATCGTTCTGTAAGATTAGTATTTGTTTTCTTGTTTTATGTTTTTCCTTTTGCATTTTTATCCCAAACCATTTAAACCTAGGCTTAGAGACGTAGACATTGTCGAACAAAATTCTTTCCCTCGCACTGATCCCTGTGAAGACGACATAAATCCCGGAGAGAATTCTTCCAAAGACTCCAACACTTGTGGAGCCAACATAAATCCTGCTCCAACATAATCAAGAAACAACGAGGTCTTCAATGGTTGAAAACTCCACTTTCTGAGCTCGACTATTGCCTTTTTGTCAATTTCCTCTCCGAAATTTGTAACCCATTTTCTCCTATAAATAGAAAAACACTTGTGGCATAAAAAGCAAGCCATTTCGACCATGATGTAGACCATCGAGGTTGCAATTTTTCCAGTAGCTAGATCTTTTTGTTAGCTTTTATTTGCAAAAAGTTATGTCTCCTTCCGCGTTATGAAACTTTATATATGATCAAATTACCGGACATACGTCATGATGCAAATTATGTTGAAAATGGTTTTTTTTCTTCACAATTCTTCACTTTTTCCACATTTTTCTTTGTTTATTCACTTTCTTCATATTTCTTCATAAAAATCAGACAAAAAATACTAAAAATAATTAAAAATATATATGAAAATGCCTAATAAAATTAAATGATGACAAAGTTTCATCACAATCCCAAATTTATTTTGTTGCTTGTCCTCAAGGGACTCGCTTGTAAACTGAAAAATCTCAACATAAATAACATACTTACTCTTACCAGTGAATATCAACATTCTTTTTTATCTTATCATCACTTCCATTCCTTGCCTCAATATGGATAAATCCAAAATGAAATTCTAACATTCAAATGTACTAAATCTGTCTCTCATCTCACCTTTTTTTTCACTCGAACTGAATAGGGTGATCACACAATCAACATACCAAAGCATTTTACCATAAATTTGCAAAATTTCTAAGAAATTCAATTAAATTTATATTTCACTACACACGTTTTAGGTCTTTCAAGGTTGTATTGATACTTATTTTTGGGTAGGATAATTTTGGGATAGTAGACTTAAACCTTAAAGTTAGGTACCTAGTTTTTTATATGTCATCATAGTCCTTACATAACATTAATTTTTCCTGATAAAAGTTACTAAAAAATAATAATTTTATGGTTCTTTTCATTCACATTCATTCTTAAGAATTTAATTTAACTTATTTATATTCTATTTTTTTCATAACCAATTTATCTAGTACCCCAACCCCAAACTTAAACGTTGCTAACTTCCTAAAGCAACCCTAAAATTAGCCTTTTGCATTAGACAAGTAAACTATAATTTCTACCTAAATCTAAAGAGGGTTGAAAGATTAATCTTTCAAGTCATATGGTCTACATATTAGGCTATATGACCGAAGAAAGGGCTCATACTAAAAGGGTTTAAAAAACATATATAAACATTTCATAACATGGTGGCTTGAAAAAGCTTAGAGTTTCCACAAACAAGTGACTCAGCGTTTAATTATCAGACCAATAGTCTAAATTAGAAATAATGAAACTTTTATAAAATACCAATTGTGTGGATACTATCATGAGGAGGAAAAGTAAACAGTGGATTATTTTGGTTCAAACCTTATTAGTTGAGGTACCTGAAAATTTAATACAATTCAGTTAGCTATTGTTCTGGCCTGGGCCCCGACCTCACATCGCGGCCCAGCCCAAAGATACAAAATAAAGGCCCAACCTGGTCTAAGTAGGCTAACCGGGCACGTGACCCCTCGACAGGTAGGGTATACTCCCGTCGAGCAGAACAACGTGCCTCAAGACGTTCTCTGCGTGCTCCCCTCCACGGGGATGCACTGCCAACCACTGTCCCTTGTCGGGCAGAACAGCCCTCCGCGGGCAGAACCCCTATGCCAACGAGCAGAACAACATGTCTCCCCCATGCCCTCGTGTGCTCCCCTCCGCGGGGAGAACAACACACCTTTGGAGAACCTCACGAGCTCCCCTCTGCGGGGAGATCAACGTACCATTCGTACGTTCTCCACGTGCTCCCCTCCGTGGGGACACGTCACCAACCAACTGCCCACCTCCGAAAGAGCAGGTCAAACTCACTTTCCGGAGATCAAGGGAAAGTTGGACTAGGGCGAAGACCACGTCCTGGTCTTCACTACGCCATGTAAGCCCTAGCAGTCACCTGAGTTGGGCCTGGCAATCCAGCCCAACGCAAGTGACCATTGGCCCAGCGCTGGGGTCTCTCTATAAATACCCTCTTTCACAAGAGGGTCGGGTAATTCACTCTTTACCCTTTTTTCTGTACTTGTGATCACTCTGCTCATATACTCACTTTGGCATCGGAGTGCCTTGCAGGTACACCCCTTCCTTCTCCTCATCACCAGTGAACAGGCAGCAGTCCAACAGAGTGTGGCAAGCCAGTGGTCCCTTCTGATTAGGTCAGATCAGTGGCGCCGTCTGTGGGAACAGAAACTTCCCCGTTACTCCGAGCAGTAAACCAAAGTTTCACCAACACTCCACGATCATGGCTAGTCCACACCATGACAATGCCATTCACGACTTTATCCTCACCCTTGCCGTGAACGGCAACAAGCAAACGGAGACTGGCGAGAGATATGGCCGGACCACCTCCCCTTCGTCCGCGGAAGCTGCACACCATGTTGTCCACCGACCCCGGAACCCATCAGCGTTCCAGCCTGTCCCTGTCCCATCCGGAGCGGATCCGACTGTGGCCGCCCTCTTCGCGGCCATCAACCAGACGAACCAACTGTTATTTCAACAGAACGCATAGATTGGTGCACTAGAGCGCAAGGTCCCGCTAAGGTCCCCTCTGTGGGAAGACCAGAACGGGAATTCAAGGAGCTCTTTGCCTCGTCCCAGGGATTGGCGACCCTGGCTGGAGAGGCCCCGACCCAAAGTGGTACGGAAGCGAACTAGATCCCAAACGAGACAAGTTCTCGAAAGACGGTAAAACAGAGCGGAGCCCCCGACCAGGCCTTCTCGCGTTGAACCCCCGGTCAAGAGGTCGAGGGGCTGAAACCAGGTGCCTCCACCAAATGGCCCATCTCCCCCTCGGTCTCCCACCCTCAGCGACGAAGACGACTACAAGACTCCTCTGTCCTGGGAAATCATGGCTGCTCCCATTCCCCACGGGATGGAGAAGCCCCTGACGCTCTCGACGTACGACGGCACCTCCGACCCAGACAACCACCTGGAAGACATTAAGACCATGCTCGACTACCGAAATGTCCGAGGAGCTATCGAATGCAGACTATTCCCGACGACGCTGAGGAAAGGTGCCATGACATGGTACAAAAGTTTGGAGCCCGAATCGGTTACATCGTGGAAGGTTCTGAAAGACCTGTTTTCGAAACACTTCACAACATCCCGACGCCATCCGAAGACGGAAGCCGCCCTCGGCGCTATAATCAAAGCTCCCGACGAGCCCCTCCGGAAGTACATCGAGAGATTCACACGGGAGGCAGTACAGGTAACGACGTCAGACGAAATGAAGCATTACTTAATGGAGCAGGGCCTGCACCGCGACTCCAAGTTCTACGAAGCCGTGGGTATATGCCGATCAACCTCTCTACAGGACATCCTCGACAGAGCCGCACATTATATCTGGTTCTAGAAAACCCAAGCAGCCAACTCCGCCCGAGACACGCGAGACAGGGAGACCCCTCGCAGGCATCGAGAGGACGGAGCTTCGAGCCACCGGCACGGAGGTGATCGCCGACGGGAGGATCGCCCCCGCGAACAACGCGAGAAGCGGGTCCCGTTGGCCGATTCACGGAGTATACGACCCTAGTCGCTTCCCGCGAGCGCATACTGGCTGAATGCGCCAAGACCGAATTCGTCCAGGAAGGTGTCTGTTTTCCCAGATCGACTCCCCCAAGCCCAACGTAGACAAATCAAAGTACTTTTGTTTCCACAGGAGCCACGGGCACGTGACAGAGGACTGCATCCACCTCAAGGACGCGATCGAAATCCTGATTAAAGGCGGCCACCTGAAGAGATACACCCGGGGAGGAGAAACCCCGAGGCAAGATGCTCCCAAGGACAAGAGAGTCGAAGAGCTTCCCTCTTCAGACGGTGACAACAACCTCCAGGTCGCCCTCTGCGTCAGCCGCCCTGAGGATTGTTTCGCTCATAGAGAAATCGGCCTCCCCGACGGCCCTGATCTGCCTGACGAGCTGGTACGCCCTACCAGTCGATGGGAATACTTTCCAAGAGCCATGGTCATCTCCGGCGGATCCCCGAGGAACCTGTCCGTAGGATCGGTAAAGAGAAAGTTCGAAGAGCTTATCACGAGTAACTCCGACAAGATGAGCACTCTCGACAAATTTCACGGCCGATCCAATCCGATCACCTTTTACCTCGAGGAACTTCCCGGAGGATCTCCCAACTCCAACATTCCCCTGCTGATACGGGCGCAGATGGCGAGCTTTGATGTCAGACGCATCCTGGTCGACGGAGGCAGCTCGGTGGACATCATGTACACCCACCTTTTCACGACCCTCCAACTCGACGAATCCAACCTATCCCCCTACATAGGCTCTGACCTCCAAGGGTTCAACGGGACAACGACAAGACCATGGGGGTACGTGGAGCTAAAAGTCACATTCGGGGAGAAGGAAATCACCAGGGAGATCAATATCCACTTCTTAGTCATCGAGTGCCCGTCCCTCTACTACTGCATCCTAGGCAAGACGACGATGGCAGAACTCACCGCGGTACCCTCCACCGTCCACCTAAAGATGAAATACTATACAAGGCGAGGGGCCATGGTGACCCTGAATGGCGACATCGAGGCTTCCCGGAGATGCTTCGAGGCCGCGCTGAAAGGCTTAAGCACCATCGCTCCTGCAACCAAAAAGGCAGCCCCCTCGGCAACACCGAAGAGCAAATCAAAGGAGCTCGTCGGCTCAGTGGACCTCGTCAGCCGCTTCACCGAAGAACACGACCGCGAAGAAGAGGCCAGTGAAGCCAACCAGTCCAACGGGCAGCCCACCCATCCAGTGCACCCCATCCCAGACGGTGACTTCGAAATCGTGACACTCGGGGACGATGAGAAGAGGAACTGTGAAGATCGGAGCAGGACTCCCCGACTTGGCGAGGAGACAACTGAAGGCCTGCCTCTGCGAGAATGCTGACCTCTTCGCTTGGAGCGCCGCTGAAATACCCGGACTCGACCCCGAGGTCGCCTGCCATCAACTGTCCATCAACCCGACCGCCAAGGCCATAGTACAACGTAGGCGTAGACAGTCCCCCGAAAAGTCGGCGGCGGCTGAAAAAGCTGTAAAAGACCTCCTAGAGGCAAATTTTATTTCAGAAGCCCGGTATTCAACCTGGTTGTCCAATGTTGTACTTGTTAAAAAGAATAATGGTAAATGGCGCATGTGTGTTGACTACACCGATCTCAACCGGGCATGTCCTAAGGACGCCTACCCCCTCCCTAACATCAACAAGCTTGTCGATAACTCAGCGGGCTTCAAACTCTTATCCTTTATGGACGCATACTCGGGATACAACCAGATCCCGATGGCTGAGCGCGACAAACAAAGCACGGCCTTCATGACGGCGTCGGGCAACTATTACTACAACGTAATGACCTTCGGCCTAAAGAACACCGGTGCCACGTATCAACGGATGATGAACAAAGTCTTCCGGGGAGAAATCGGCGACATGCTTGAGGTATATATGGACGACATGATTGTAAAATCCTACACGAAAGTCGACCACACGGCCCATCTCAGAAAGGTCTTCGACACAGCGAGGAACTGCCGATTGCGCTTCAACCCGGAGAAATGCACCTTCGGTGTCCGCGCAAGAAAATTCCTCGGCTACTACCTGACCGAGCGCGGGATCGAAGCAAATTCGGACAAGTGTCACACGTTGTCGCTACCGCGAAAATAAGGTGCCGACAAAACAGAAGAGTCGCCACCTTTCGTTATTTATCCCTTAGAGCGGGAAAGGAAACGATCAGAGAAACCTGATGAAAAGGTATAAGACAAGGTCATCGCAACCATTGTCTGGGTTCAGGAGTCGGTTACGCAAGGGGAAGGTGTTAGCACCCCTCACGTCCATCGTACTCGATGGGATCCACGCTTGTTGTGTTTATCTGACGGGTTTTTTTTACTATCTACCTATCAAGGCTGGTCTGAAAAAGAAAAGAAAATGACTCGGCAAAGCGTCGCGCCTTATGCCTACGTATTCTCATCAGAGAATGAGAAATCAGAGTCAACGTAGTTCGCCTAACTATGGGTTACGGGGAAGGTGGCTCGCCAATACGTCAGTATTGTGCCTACGTACTCTCAACAGGCTTGAGAGATCAGAGCTTACGTAGTTCGGGATAATATGGATTACGGGGATTCAGATTCATCTGTTTTATCGAGTAGGGTTAACAAACAGTTCCAGCAGTTTGGCGTACGCAGCTCGACCTTTGGGAGACTTAGGCGTTACCGTTTGCGGTAGAACTGGGAGTTAACGACACTCTTTTCTTCAGAAAAGCTTCCTTTGACTTATGGGCCCACGGGGCAAAAAGGTTTGAAGTTTGTTTTCTGTCTTTTATGGAAGAACTGTTTTTTATGGATGTTTGCAACCAATATCGCACTAGAGACTATGATCTGAGAGTGAATGCGTCGCATGTCACCCAAAGGGTGCCATACTAAACATCCAAGTTGTCGAAAAGAAACTCTCCGATAACCCTTTCTCAGATAGCTTAAGGCTCGTAACGTACGATGTCAGTTAACCTTTATTACTGTATCTTGATTTGTTTTGAGATGAGAAGAGAATGAACAGGTTCAACTAAGAGGAAGACTATCAAGTCCTAATGTTGTCATACCAAGGATTCATCCTATGGTTGAGGTTTGAAACAGGGATCTCCTAGAAGTTGTCATGCATAGGTTTCAACCTAAAGTTCTAATCATCACTTCCTTATCAAAGGAAGTGATATTCCTAGGGGATCATGTCAATGATAAACAGAAACAGATAAAGCATCAGCTAAACAGTAAACAGTAAACGACTGTAAAATGCATGCAATGCAAGTGAGGGAGGAAATGTGTGTGGGGCATCAGCCTCCACAAGCTCATCTCAACCTCAAGCCAGATATGAATAACTGCAATCATACAGAGGAAATAACATGCTATCAAGCAAATAGAATAACTACAATCATACAGAAGAAAATAACATGCTATCAAGCACACACAAACCACATAGGCAAGGGAGCTGAGCTCTACCGAATACCCGCAAGCAAAGCCATACAGTAAAAATACAAGCAGAGGGAGCAACTCAACCTCTAGGGCAATCATGCTCCTAGCTTAAAATCAATCTAATTATGAACTTATTCTAATGCATCAATCAAATCAAAACAAGTCACATCAATACATTTGCACAGAAAGCAAATAGACAGGAAAGGAAAGCATATCAACAGCTTCCCCAGCTTCACAACAAAGCTCCTCTGACATCAGTTCAGTCCTCAGTCTGTAACTGTTCTTCAAGGCTATCATCTCCAATAGCAAGTATCAACTTGCTTTTTCAAGCTTCCAAACTACCAAACATAAGTATCAACTTATTCTCTCTTCCTCAAGCCTCAACTCTTCAGTAAATCTCAATTTGGTCTCCTTCATAAGTATCAATTTGTTCTTCAAGCTTCATCTCTCTCCTCCTTACAAGTATCAACTTGCTCTTCCTGATCTACAAGCTTCAGCTCCTAAAGGTAATCTCCAAACACCAAGAAGTAGCAACCTCTAGCATCTTCAAACTTCTAACGAGGAACTCCATCCTCTAGCAAGGAAGAAAGATTCATCTAACAAGAGAAAAGTTTGGATGACTTGGTAGCAGAGTGAAGACCAAAGGTCACCACTAAGCATCCTATCATCAGAGAAAGGGACCCTCAAAGGTTCTACCAACTTCTAAAGAGCCACACATCCTACCAAAGGAGGGATGAGGCCCTTTACAAAGGGACCTTACATCATAGGGAAGAATGGAAGTGATCAACATCTTCCATGTTTATGAAGGAAGAGAATCTATCTAGAAGCTCTGCCTACAAACCCTAATCTTAACACCTAATCAACATTATACCAAAAGAAGGGAAGATTTTCACATCCAAGCTTCTTCAAGCAATCCATTGCATCTTCAACTCACCTTCAACCTCATCCAAGAGCAAAAGAGACAAAACCGCTAATCTAAGGGAACTAAAGAAGTCATTCTAGTTGAATTAGTGCATTAGAAATCATCTCAAGGTTAGCATCTAAACTAAAATCAAACAAAAATAGTAAACTACATTATAAATTCCTACAAAAATTTCTAAGGGATGCTAATTCAATCATGAATCTACCATACAAAAATCAGAGGTTGAATCACCCACCAAGTTCTAAATATAAAACCTAAATCATAAGGTATCAACCATAAACCCTAAAAATGGAGCTCTTAAAGTTTCAACCTAAAACTACCACTTATATTCATCACAAAAATGTGAGAAAAAATCTAGGGGGACCATGCATATCTATGCTAGATAAATACAAAAAATTAGGGCAAGAATCATCATCAAATGATCAAACCCAATTCAACAAGATCAAGCATCAACCATGGTCATTTTAATATCAATTAAAATTCAAAAATGCACATAAAATCAAAAAATTCATGGAATATTAATATTTTTTGTCTAAAAAGAATACTATATTCAATCATGAATCCATGGCAAAAAAATGGAATTAATTGATTCATTTTTCAATTATTTATGAATTTTCCAATAACCATGTATGAAATGAAAAATAAAATGAAAAATCAAAAGAAAATAATAGGCGTGTGGTGCAGGTAGCAAATTAATTCAGTTCATTCTAGTGATTGGGCCATAAGGGGGGTGGGAGTATCACCTATTGACTTAAGCCCAAAACCAACATTTAAATGAAACGCTGCGTTTCATCTCAACTCAGAAATCCTTCACAAAACTGAAAACCACTCGTGGCCGTTAGATCCCACTTTGGTCAAAGGTCCACCTCCAATCCAATGGCTCTGGGATCATCTTCCTCATTTTAAATCTCTGAACTCAGGTCACCTGCGCCGCGCTAGAGTCACTGCCGGTGACTTCTCCGATCAACCTTCCACAACCCTAACTCTCTCTAGGATCCACCATTGGGCCACAATTCCTTGATGAATCTTGTCCCAAATTTCCTCAGGAATTCATTCATGCAACTAATTCATTCTAAAAACTCAAGATTTGCAAGAACACAATCTCAACCGAAAATTGCAACAACCCTAATTGTTCACTAATCTCCAAATTGATGATCCAAAAACATTCCTACATCAATCTACAATGCATCTAACACAATAATTCCCATTGATTCTACCTAATTTAAGCCATGGAAGGAGAACTGCATACTTGTAAAATTGAGCAAACAGAGTGGTTGAATCTTCAAATCAACCCTCAAGAACTTGCAGATTCCTTCACTAGCCTCCAATCAACCTTCTGTATGCAAAGAAAATAGTTGAAATGCCTTGGATTCTTGAACCCGATTCTGAGTTGCAAGCTTCCAACTCCAATGGCTAACTCACGATTCCCCCACAGTTTGGCCTTGAATTTGATCTGGAATTGATCACCAACCTCAGAGCAAGCTATTGCGGATCAATATCTTGGATTGAAATGGCTTCAACCTTGTAACAGATTTTGATTTGCAAGAAGAAATTTCAAAAGTGCAATCTCACTCTCCTCTCTCAATTCTCACCAACCTTCACTCTGAACCAATTCATAATCATATATAGGACATGAATGAATGATCTAGAAAGTTCTAGATCAAATCCAATGAGTATTTCAATATCTCATGTCATGGAAAATTCAATCTCATGCCATTCTCATACCAATTCTGCTAGCAGCTTGCACTTGCCCTCATTCTCATCCAAATTCTCTCCACATGAGATTTTTGAAAGTGTTTTGATGGATTGGAGCATTGGTCTTGCACTTATGCATAGTTTGGGTTATGTAACTTAAGCTTTAAGTAACAACATACGACTCCATGATTTTGACCTCAAATGAGAAAAGTGCCATTGTCATTGTCTTTAAAATGCATATTACAATCAAAATGACATATAGGTTTGTTTCTTTTGGTCACCAAATGAAAAATCCCAAATGTGGTCTTTTTAATGAACTTTAAATCTTCCTTTTTAAGCCAATTTTGCAATTTTGAGTTACAAGAAATTCCAACCTCTCATGAACACTTGGATAGCCTTAAAACATCATTTTTAACAAGTTTGATGTTGAACAATTTCCCATTTGAAGCTTGCAAGTAGGAGTTATGGCCTTATGCTTGAAATGACATGTAATCTCCAAATGACCAAAATACCCTTGACTTGTCAAAGCCATAACTTGAGTTCTACAAATCCTATCAAGGACTTCTAGTACTCTATAGAAAGCTAAGGGTATAAGGAACAACATTCATGTTGACCAAAAGTTCATAGGAATCATCCTTCTAGGGCAAACGTTTCATGCAAGTTGGACAACTTTCAAGCTCCAAATGTTACATGCGCTCAAATGACTTGTAACTTGTCAAAGTCATAACTTGAGTTCTACAAATCCTATCAAGGACTTCTAGAACTAAAATTAAAGCTAAGATAATGCTCTACAACATTCATGTTGGGGGTAAGATGAGATGACAATCACATCTTGAGCTAAAACTGCCTTGAAGATAGGGCTCAAACTAGGGGATTTTACACTGTCAAGCCTTAGAAACCCTAGCTTGAAACTTCTCAAACTCTTCAATCATGATGAGTTAACCTTGGAATCATCCTTAGAACATCTTAATGCATCAACCCATGATCACATGGCTCTTGGGTTAAGTCTCAACCTTCCCCAAATCATCAGTTGACTTAGGGTTGACCTAGTCAAACCCTAATTGCACAACTCATGGCTGAGGCTTCTTAATCTTGCCCAATGACCTTTCTAGGCCTCAAAGTGATCTTCAAAACTTCTCATGAGCTCTCTCAAGACCTCAAGTCTAACTTCATGGCCTCAGAATGTCATCTGATGGCTTCCCCACAACTCCCAAGTTAGGAGACCTGCACACTTGGTTTCAACCACTCTTTCTGAGGATCTTTTAACTTCTCTGACAAGGATATCAACCCTTGAACACTTGAATAACCTTCTTAGCTAGCTTCATAGTCTTGTATAGCTCTTAATTGGTAATCATACCTCTTGATCTCCTGCACACATGTCAATGAAATGCGAATGATAATGCTAATGTGAATGAAATGAAACACAAGCTAGGTGAAGAAATGTTGGGCAAATTTTGTGGTGCAACATCTGCCCCTATTCAAACGGCTTGGACCTGACTGGGTGAGAAGTGAACGGCTCTCAAACAGTCAAGGTAAAAGACGGTTTGAATACCAACAAACCCGGAAATTTGCCAAGTGCACAAGTACACGGTACTCTGATGGGGACAAATCTTCGGAAATTGAAATAATAGTTGCACGAGCGACTAGCTGGAGCAAATACTGATCTGAATCTCCGTCAGGAGGATTCTCTTGATTTATCTAATATCATTGCATCTTCAAATCATCGAGGGATCACTGGTTACACGGTAATAGGCGATCTGCCACCGCCAAGGTAAGCGGATACTTTGATTGGTAGGCACGTTTTCAAAATTGAGCATGGCAATTTTGCTGGGGAATTGGTCACACGGTAATTGGTGAAGGGTCTAAGCTCAAATCTCCATCAGGATGATCATCTGATTTTGCTGTAGATCTTCGTCCTCAAGTCATCAAGGGGTCACCGGTCACACGGTAATTGGTAATGAATGGTTGATTATGCCGTCAGGCGCTCTACGTCACTGCGGCAGAAGGATTCCTCGGGACTTATCAGGTCATTAGGAACATTTTTAACAATCAAGTTAATTATGCCATTGGGCATTCACAGAGCATCTCGGGTGTCAGCCAGACTTCTTCAGCAAGTCTGAAATAGAATTCTCGGTCAATCATGAACCCATTGGGGATATCCAAACTTTCTGCCATCAGGCACTCTGCATCAGCTGAGAGAGCTGCGTCGACTTCACAGTTGGACTTCTTCAGTAAGTCTTTAAATGGAATCCTTAATCAATCAGGAACCATAAAGGATATACAATCTTTTGCCGTCAGGCACCCTGCGTCAGCTAGGCAAACTGCTTCGACATCGCAGCTAGACTTCATCAGTAAGTCTTCAAATGGAATCCTTAATCAATCACGGACCAATAAGGATATACATTCTTTTGCCGTCAGGCACTCCGTGTCAGCTGGGAGAACTGCTTCGGCCTCGCAGTCGGACTTCATCAGTAAGTCCTGAAAATGGGATCTTTAGTCATTCACGGGTCAATAGGGATATACACTCTTCTGCCGTTAGGCACTCCGCGTCAGCTGAGATAACTGCTTTTGACATTGCAGTTGGACTTCCTCAGTAAGTCGGGGAATTTGGCACTACTGCCAAACTTCAATCACCAAGTCTTCAAGGGAAATTTCAACTTCTCCGTTCACAACCTGCTAGGGATGACACATCTCCGTGGGGATTCTGGAGAACTATCAAGTAACTCTGCTTCGGGGGATTTAGAAATCATTCTGGACAAATAAACTCTGCTGAGGGAATCAAGAATCATCTTGAACAATCAACTCCGCTGGGGACTTCAAGAATCATCCTGGGACCGATAGCTCTGCTGGAGATTTCAGGAATCATCCTGAGCAAACACTCTGCCGGGAATCCTAAGCATCAACTTGGAGCAACCAACTCTGGCGACTTCACCGGGGATCTTAAGAATCATCTTAAGCAATCAACTTCGCTGTGGAATTTCAAAAGTCATCTTGAGCAAACCATTCTGCGGAGGAACATCTGCAAAACAAGAACGGTAACGACCTAGCTCATGTTTCGTATACATATGCTTTGACAATGGCGTAATGCTCCACGCGGTGGAAATGCTACGCATTTCTAGGGTAAATGTTATGCAATCATGCACAATGCTACGACCCCATCAGCAAAATAAATGCTGAAGGGAGAATCCTCCTGTCAAGGAGGAGAACCACTCTGGTGGAGAGGAGGAATCATCCTGCCGAGGAGAAGAAGTGTCACACCAATCTCAATTGGACTTCGCCTGGGGAAATGATCTTCAGTCGACTGCTGCAGGGGAATAAAGCTCTACGAGAACCTGGACATGCTCATCTAGGTGCACGAACCACAACTGCTGAGGAAAACGATGTCAATCGCAGAAATAAACTACGCGGCCTTCGCGGCTAATCTCTCCTGGAGATAACGACTCCGGTGGGGAAATACAGCATCAGCTATTCAACACTCTACTGGGGGGAAAACCAATCATGGCCTGAACGCTCTCCAAGGACTCGGCTCTCTTGGGGGGTTTACCTACTCGGCTGGGGAAGGAGAAATCATCTTGCTTACTGGGGGAGAGTACGACTCTGTGGGGAATCTCAATTCTCCTAGAGACTTTCCGTCTGTACTATTGAGTGCTGTACACTTCAGTATATGACTCAGCTGGGGGGGGGGACGACGATCCTTTAGGACACATCTAACTTGGGAGAGAATCTTCTCTGCTTGGGGAGACATATCACTGCCTACGATCTCATGTTCAAACTCCACGGGGGTGGGGGGGGGGGGTACTGTTACATTGCTGGAGAAGAAGGAATCATCCTGCTTGGGGATGCATACGGCGTACTGCCTGGTATATGCTACACCTGCAACAATACAAACAAACAGACAAGATACCCTTCTCAAGGGGACCTATCAAGGTTATCATCTTGTGACAATGTTCAAGTAATTCATTGTTTCAACAATCAGTGGCCCTAGTCCCAGTAAGTTTATGTATGCGCATTTTTATCAAAAACATCAGCGTTCTGTTTCCGCAAACAAAACAAGATAAATGCTAAACAGGCAAACAGAATTGCTGAATAGTATACATTTTATTGATAACAGACCCCTGAATGGGTAAAAATGTTTTACAACAGATGCAAGCTCCTGGAATGAGGAAGCCGCGCAAAAATAAAAACATAAATATACATTAGTATATACAAATGTTGGAAATGAGGCGTAGACGAACACCATGAGTTGATCCCTCTATGACCCACTCGACTTCGATACTTCTCCGACGTTTCAGCTTCAAAAGAGATCGATTCAGATAAACGACCCTCAGGTCCTCCAAACCACTAAACAATGAAAGTCCATACGCGGAACGCAGTCATTTGCTTTGTCAAATCCCTAACTTTTGCCTGAATCGCCCTTCCGGGTTTTCGATTCACCGGGATACCCTTTTTTGCCAAAGTCGCCCTTCTGGGTTTTCGACTTTGCGGGTGTACATTCTTTTCTTTATGTCCCTAATTTTTGCCCGAACCTTTTTCCTTTTTTATGGTTCGCCGGGATGCCCCATTTTTTCCTGGATATTTTCTTTCCAGCGGGTCATTTTTTAAGCAAAGTATTTTTTAACTGCGTCCGCGTTCACAGGGGATGCAAAATCTTCGCCACCCATCGTGGATAACGACAAGGCTCCTCCCGAGAAGACCTTGCTGATGACGTACGGACCTTCGTAATTGGGAGTCCACTTGCCCCGGTGGTCGGAGTGTGGAGGAAGAATCTTCTTCAGGACAAGATCACCCGTCTGAAAGCTTCTAGGACGCACCTTCTTATCATAAGCTTTCTTCATTCGGCTCTGGTACAGACGACCATACGCAATCGATGCTAACCTCTTCTCGTCCATCAGGCTGAGTTGGTTTAGTCGGTTCTTAATCCATTCTGCCTCCTCGAGTTTCACGTCAACCAAAACTCGCAAAGAAGGAATCTCAACTTCCAACGGTATGACAGCTTCCATACCGTACGCCAGTGAGAAAGGAGTTGCCCCGGTTGATGTACGCACCGTTGTACAATAACCATGTAATGTAAGTGGCAGCATCTCGTGCCAATCCTTATAGGTCACAACCATCTTCTGCACAATCTTCTTAATGTTTTTATTGGCCGCTTCAACGGCGCCATTCATCTTCGGACGGTAAGGAGATGAGTTATGATGTTCAATCTTGAAACTCTGGCACAACTCCTTCATCATCTTGTTATTCAGATTCGAACCATTATCAGTAATGATCCGCTCGGGAATTCCGTAATGACAGATGATGTCCCTCTTTATGAATTTAGCCACCACCTGCTTGGTCACATTAGCATATGAGGCTGCCTCCACCCACTTGGTGAAGTAGTCGATGGCTACTAGAATGAAGCGATGACCGTTAGATGCAGTGGGCTCGATCTTGCCTATCATGTCGATGCCCCACATGGAGAACAGCCACGGGGAGGACATGACATTTAACGGGCACGGCGGCACATGAACCTTATCAGCATAAATCTGGCATTTATGACATCTCTTCGCGAATTTGAAGCAATCTGACTCCATCGTCAGCCAGTAGTATCCTGCTCTCAGGATCTTTCTTGTCATAGCGTGCCCGCCGGCATGCGTACCGAATGTGCCTTCATGGACTTCTTCCATGAGCATACTCGCTTCTTTCTCATCTACACATCTGAGTAGCATGAGATCGTGGTTTCTCTTATACAAAACTCCATCAGGATTGAGATAAAAATTTCCAGACAGCCTCCTCAGAGTTTTCTTATCCTGGGTTGACGCTCCCGCAGGATACTCCTTAGTCATAAGGAAGGTCTGAATATCATGGAACCATGGTTTGCCGTCGGCGGCTTCCTCGATCGCAAAGACAAAGGCAGGTCTATCAAGACGAGAGAGGACAATCCTTGGAGCTTCATTCCAAAAATTGACTTTATACATCGAAGCCAACGTGGCTAAGGCATCAGCCATCTGGTTTTCTGCTCTGGGCACATGATGGAGTTCCACTCGATCAAAGAACGGAAGCAGCCTTCTGGCATAGTTCATGTACGACACCAAATTCGATTGACGAGTCTCCCACTCCCCTTTAATCTGGTTGATCACAAGTGCCGAGTCACCATATACATCTAGGTTCTTGATTCTCAAATCAATTGCCTCTTCTAGACCCATGATGCATGCTTCGTACTCCGCCTCGTTATTGGTGACTGGAAACGTCAGTCTCGCAGTGAACGAGATATGGGATCCGTGGGGAGTCGTGATGATCGCCCCAATGCCACTTCCATAAGAATTAACCTCCCTGTCAAATATCAATTTCCACTGGGATTTCCTATCTGGCCCCTCGTCGGGCAACGGTTCATCACAATCTTTCGCTTTGAGAAACATGATATCCTCATCAGGGAATTCAAATTTCATCGGCTGATAATCCTCGATCGGCTGTTCGGCAAGGTATTCAAACAATACGCTTCCCTTGACGGCCTTTTGGGAAACGTACTGAATGTCATATTCCGTCAACACCATTTGCCATCTGGCAATCCTGCCCGAAAGCGCTTGCTTCTCGAAGACGTACTTGATCGGACCTATCTTCGAAATTAGCTTGGTCGTGTGATTGAGCATGTACTGTCGTAAACGTTTGGCAGCCCAGACTAGTGCACAACACGTCTTCTCCAGCATCAAGTAGCGAGATTCACAATCCGTGAACTTTTTACTCAAGTAGTAAATGACATGCTCCTTTCTGCCCGTCTCGTCGTGCTGACCGAGAACACACCCCATACTATTCTCAAGAACTGCCAAGTACATGATTAAGGGTCGTCCGGCCACTGGGGGTATCAAGATTGGAGGTTCATGTAGATACTGTTTTATCTTATCAAATGCCTTTTGGCAATCCTCGTCCCAGATAATCGCCTGATTTTTCTTTAACAGTTTGAACATCGGTTCACACGTGACCGTGAGCTGAGAAATAAACCTTGCAATGTAGTTTATTCTTCCCAGGAAACCACGAACTTCTTTTTCTGTTTTTGGCGCTGGCATCTCTTGTATTGCTTTTATCTTCGCAGGGTCAACCTCAATGCCTCTTTCACTCACGATAAACCCCAGTAGTTTTCCAGACCGTACTCCGAAAGTACACTTGTTAGGATTCAGCCTCAACCTGAACTTCCTAAGCCTCTCAAAAAGCTTCAGCAAATTGACCAGATGTCCCTCCTCCGTTTGGGACTTTGCTATCATGTCATCAACATAGACTTCATTCTCATGGTGAATCATGTCATGAAACAAAGTAACCATTGCTCGTTGGTAAGTGGCCCCTGCGTTCTTCAGATCGAAAGGCATTACCTTGTAGCAAAATGTTCCCCAAGGTGTAATAAACGTAGCTTTCTCCATGTCCTTCGGCGCCATCTTGATCTGATTGTAGCCGGAGAAGCCATCCATGAACGAAAACACGGAGAACTGAGCTGTATTGTCGACCAACACATCAATATGAGGGAGCGGGAAATCATCTTTAGGGCTCGCCCTATTCAAATGCCGATAATCGACGCACATTCGTACCTTACCGTCCTTCTTCGGTACAGGCACTATGTTGGCGACCCACGGAGGGTAAGTAGTGACCGCTAAGAAGCCAGCGTCAAGCTGCTTTTGCACTTCTTCTTTGATCTTAACGGCCATATCTGGTCGTGTCCTCCTAAGCTTCTGCTTAACGGGAGAGACAATCTTCTCGCAGCGGCAAGTGATGGACCACGATGTCAGTATCAAGTCCGGGCATATCTTCGTATGACCAAGCAAAGATGTCACTATACTCTCTCAGCATCTCGACTAATCTCTGCTTGACATCACTCTACCATGCAGCCCCTATCCTGACGTTCCTGACCAGTTCTTCAGAACCCAGATTCACAATCTCAATCTCTTCCTCGTGAGGCAGAATAACTTTCTCTTCCTGTTTCAACAAGCGGGCCAACTCTTCGGGAAGGTCTTCGTCTTCATCAATCTCTTCTTCGGCTTGATAGATCGGGCAATCGAAGTCGAAGTGAGTCGTAGAAGGTCCAGAGTCGATGTCATCTGTTATGTGGATCCTGCAATAACAAGGGTTCAGCTTAAAACAAGGATATTCAGGTTAGTACAAACCCCATTGCCATTTTATTGTTTTTCAAAACAAATATAAAACAGGAATAACAGAGATCACAACATTTGAATACGAAGAAAAACTCTTTTTGATTTATTGATAAAATGCATGTACATAATCAAACAAGGCCCTGACAATAAAACCACTATGCCCCGGGTAGGACGTAGGGTTGTACAATGATTGGAGAAAGTAAATCATTACTCTTTGCCTGTCACTTGGATGGTATCCCTGATGGACCAGTTGTTGAGGCTCTCGCCTGGTTTGCTTGGCTGGATCCAAGAGTCTAGGTCGCAGTCGCTGTCTTCGCCGTCTTCAGACACCGCGTTAACACTTTCAAATATCACCCCGCCACTGGTAAACTGGATCGGCCCTTTACCTCGCGACTGTCATACCCTAAATTTGTCCTATCCATTTTTTATTTATTTTCACTTTTCGATTTTATTTTTTATTTTATGTTATCTGCTTATTTCTTGTTATTTAGACACGTGTCCGCTCGCAATTGATCGATTTTTTAGAAATTTATCTTTATGACCCATTAAGGCGTGACACGTGGCCTAACAACCATTTTGTGAATATTTTTGTTTCTTAAAACTTTTTCTTTTTTAATGATACTAATAATAATTTTTTTTTTAGTAATTATTTTTTCGTTTTTTTAAATTTTAATTTATTTTTATATTGTTTTTAATATTTATTTAATTAGTATTTGTTAATATTTATTTATTAGTTATTATATGTGTTAATATCAATTAGTAATGAATATAGTCAATTAGTTGAAAACAAAAAATATAATTAAGAAGCAAAAGAGGGTCAGAATTTGAAGGAAAAATGAAGATGAGGTGGGAGGAGGCCCATTGCCTGCGGTCTGTTAAGGTTGTGAGGGATGAAATGTAGGGTTTTGGGGAAGAATAAAAGGGGCAGAAAAAAAACCCTAAATCGAAGACTGTTCATGATCCCTTCCAATCAGACCCTAACAGCACCATCTATCTTCTTCAAAGCTCATCAATCCGCTGCCACTCAGCTCACAAACCCATCCGTCCATCTTCTTCAAACCCACATCACTCCAAAACGGACCACCACCACCTTCGTTTTCTCCCAAATCCGTTCATCCTCTTTCTCTAAATAAACCCTCTCCATTTCCGCCGCCACTTCCAAACCCTCACCTCCAACACCACTCTGTTCTCGTTACCACTAAAACTCCTCATTCACCTCTTCGGCCTCGCGGTAGCAACCTCGGACGATCATCAATGACGTTAACAACAGTTTGA
Organism: Lathyrus sativus; assembly: GCA_963859935.3. Lineage (NCBI taxonomy): Eukaryota > Viridiplantae > Streptophyta > Magnoliopsida > Fabales > Fabaceae > Lathyrus > Lathyrus sativus. Next base: position 580,289,598 of record OZ012737.1, read on the forward strand.
AGATTGTACGGTTTTCTGTAGTTCCGACATCGTGTTGTCACTCGTGTAAAGGCTGCAAATCTCCAATCAAGGGTTTCAAATAGCAACAAAAGATTTCATTTTTGGTTGGTATTCTTCCTTTGATTTCAACGTTGTTTTAACTAAAGATGTTGAAAATATTTAAGTATTACTTATCTTCTCAAGACGATTTTGTTTCAACTGAAAACTTTGTTCAGAGTTCAAGTTTTGTTTTTTTCCACATTCATCGTCTGTAAATATTGAGTTCCATAGCGGATCATTCATGTTAATGATCACCGTGTCGTTTCATTTAAACTCCATAACTATGCATTGATGTTGAGTAAGTATGAAATAATATTTTGGGTTAGATCCCCTCTGGTGGATGCAGCTTCTGTGGATGTTGTGTACAGGTCTTGTATTATTCTTTAATGATATTAGATTAGATGCAGCTCTATTTTCCTTTAAAAAAAATTAATTAATTGTTTCTAGATATCCTTTTTCTTGTATCTATTTTTAGCAAGTACTAACATAAGAATATAGCACTGGTTTGTGACGATATTGATTTTGGTATGGGCTTCTTGTGTAATAATTACATTTGATAGAAGATGCATAGGCGTTTCGTTTTCAAATTAGTTACGGTCGGCGTGTGGTGTAGGTGGTAGTATTAAGCATTCATGGAGGTTATATAATAAGCCATTAATCCTCATTTCTACGTCCATCTTTTTGCTACTGACATCATAATTAAGGTTGTGGCTACTAGAACAATATTTTATATCATAAGTGATTTAGTTATATCATGTAATGAAAAACTTTGTTTCTTTTGCATAAATTTTTCTTCTCATCCATGGAATGATGTAAATATTTGATTTAAGTTTTATAGTATAGTTTTTAAATTGACAAAATGTATGTCGGTTATACCATATACTTTCGATACAATAATCTCGTCAATCAATTTCAAACATATTTCCTTTTTTAAGACAATTTTCTAAAGTCGTAGAGTTTTTTTCTTCAAATCTCTTTTTTCAAAACTTGAGTATATATTTTTTAAATATGATTAATTTTTCTAATTTTGATTCAATATATTTTTCAATACTAAATTATTTTTGATCAAATCACAAAAATAAAAATAAATCCTTGAAGTCTAGCACTTCTTGGGTTTTCGGACGATTATTATTGAGGTGTACGCCTTAAATAATATATCATTGTGACATTTCCGTTGTTCATTCAGACATTGTCGAGATCTAGCATCTCCATAATATTCTGATTAATTGGTTGTGAGACCTACGTCTCATTTATCAAATAATTGTCATTTCTCCTATGCTTTTCAAATCCAACCTCACATTCTCACCTCTCATACCACAAACTCTTTTCATACCCTCGATTCAATTCAAATTATTTTCTCAACTTTTTCTCAATTCAAACTCCGAAAGAAGGAGGTTCTCGGGATCTAGCATTCCTTGAATTTTCGAGTGTGAATAATTCTTGAGGCACGCCCTCGAGTTATTATTCATTCAATCTTTCGACTTTTTCAAACATTTTCCAATGTTCTCCTAAGTCGAGTGCTCGTACGCATTCGTAACCATCGACACTTCGCACACACTTCACATTTCTCGTTAGTTTCGATATTAGGGGAACCCTTAGGGACTAATATCGTTTCTCACGATCTAACCCCTGACACGTCGTCAAGTCGGTTCTATCTCCAATCAGGTCCTCAACTCGTCGTCGAACCATTTTCAACCAATTTCCTTTTGCCTCGCATCCTATTTTCATTTCAATCTTTCTGCAAACGTTTTTTTTAAGCTTACGAAAGAAAGATATTCTTAGAATCTAGCATTCTTTGAATATTCGAATAAGTAACTCTCGAGGCACGCCCTTGAGTTGTTTTTAATTCATTCTTTCGATTTCAAAACATCCAACTCTTTATCTTCAACCTATTCAGTCAATTTCCGAAAGAACTGAGTTCTTGGAATCTCGCATTCCTTGAATTCTTGAGTGACAAGCTCTCAAGGCACGCCCTTGGGTTGCTTGTCAGTCACTCTTTCGTCTCTTTCAAAGTCCAAACCAATTCAAACCTCGTCTTTTCGTGGTTGTTACCACGAACTACGAACGCTCTGATTCTTTATTCATTTTTGAATATAAGATACATAGGCACAAGATTGCGATGATCTTGGCGAGCACACTTCTATCTTCCTCCATTATTCCATCTTCCGTTTCCCCCCATCCTTTCCCGTAGTCGAACTACGACGCTCTGATTTCTCATTCTTGTTCGAATGAGCATACGTAGGCACAAGGGCCCCAATCCTTGGCGAGCACCCTATTCTCTAACCATCCATCTCTCCTTTGTGTATTTAACCTTTTACCCTACCCAATTCTCCTTATCAACGAGAAGAAAAACAAGTAAACCTAAACAACACTCCCCACATTTACCTTAAGAGGTTCCCGTCGAGTACGACGGACGTGAGGGGTGTTAATAACTTCCCCTCACGTAACCGACTCCCGAACCCGGAACATGTTGCGACAGCCCTATTCCTATCCTTTTCGTTTTAAGGAGGTTTTCTCGATATTTTCCTCTCCCGTTTATTCGGGGAAAATAAAGTTCGGTGGCGACTCTGTTGAACCGCATTTCCGCGCCTTTCGCGCGAGGGTCGTTTCTTCGAAATGTCTCCGTGATTTTTCGAGGTGCGACAGCTGGCGACTCTGCTGGGGACATTTTGCTCCATGCAAAGAGAGAGTCAAGCCTATCTTTTGGTTTATGAGGAGTGTTTGTTTTTTTATTTGTTTTTTTTCTTGTTTATGTATTTGTTCTCTTGTGGATTTTATTTGTGCTTGTTATCTTGGTTGCCTGTTGGTTCTCGGGATGACATCATGAGTAAAGCTCTACGCCCGAGATTTGGTAAAAGCAGGAGAGAACACATAGTTTAGAATTGGTAGTCGAGTAAGTTGTTAGTCTCCGAGGACTCGCTCCTTGTGGGCCTCGCATGAAAGCTCCTCCAGAGGAGACCTATTCGTAGATCTTTTTGTAACACAGCTAGCCTATTCTGCACAATTTGATTCATGAAGGGTCCATGATTCTGGGAACCTTTTTAGCACCAGTTCCAATAATGGTGGGTTGTGTAGTGTTAGTCTCCAAGAACTTGCTCCTTGTGGGCCTAGCATGAGGACTCCGCTCAGGAGAGACCATATCGTTATTATCGTCGTAACACAGACAGCCTGTTGCATGATGCTGATACGATTAGTGTCCGTGATCTTAGGAACCAAACATAGAAACCATCCCGTAAGTGGGTTTATGGGAGAATGTTTAGATCTTCCCGTATAGGTTTGTACCTGTCAGTTTCTTTGATCGAAATTGTGGTTGTGTATCTGTCACAGTTATCAGCTCCAAATTGTTTGACTATGATCCTCGATCCTGGATCTTGTATCTTGCATTGCATTTTACATATCATTTGCATTACAATTTCATATGTTATGCATTTTGCATTTCCAATCCTTCGGCAGAATCTCATGTCTCCGTTCCTTCCTCTCTAGTAAATCAAGCTGATTCCTCGACACCAGTACGCGAATAGAGCCAATAGAAGACGAATGATGGATCAGATTCAGCAGGAGCAAGCTGCCTTCAGGGAAGAGTTGGATTCTATCAAAGGAAAGATTGACCAGATCCTCGAAGCCATCATCGCAGCCAGAAGAGAGGAAAGAACAACGTGAAAGCTGCTACTGTGGTCAACAACAATGGTCAGGCGCAAGTGTCTACCCCAAGGCTCTCAGCTCCTGTCCTTAATCCCTATGGAATGCCAATGATTTCGCTACCGCGGCGAGAGGGACCACTTCTCAGCCAATCCCAGCGCCTGGAGTTATTGTTGGAGCTATCCCGCAAGTCCAGCTTACTGTGGTTCAGATCCCCGTTCCCCATACTGAAGATACTCTGATGGATCATTATGACGACGTTAAGAACTATCATGCTGCCATCCCCATTTCCAGTCCTGTTGCCGCTCAGGATTCAGAAGCCATGAAGATGTGCCGAGATCTAGCCGAGAAACTCCGAGCCATAGAGGGGCACAGTTCAGATTCTTTCAGTGCTTTGGAATTATGCTTGGTGCCTGATGTTGTCCTTTCCTCCCCAAGTTCAAGGTGCCCGTATTTTTCGAAGTACAAAGGTCTCAGTTGTCTAAACATTCATCTGAAGATGTACTATCGCAAAATGGCTGCTTATTCCAGAGACGAAAAGCTTATGATTCATTTCTTCCAAGACAGTTTGTATGGGGCATCACTCGAATGGTATACGCAGCTGGAACGTAACAGTGTGCGCACTTGGGCCGAGCTAACCGATGCATTCATCAAGCAATACAAGTACAACACCAATCTTGCTCCGAATCGTACTCAACTTCAGAGTATGACTCAGAAGGATAGCGAATCCTTCAAGGAGTATGCGCAACGATGGAGAGAGCTAGCCGCAAGGGTGCATCCACCTCTTGTTGATCGTGAACTGATTGATATCTTCATGGGCACCTTACAAGGCCAGTAATACTATGAAAAGCTGATCGGTAGTGTCTCCGCTGGATTCTCTGACTTGGTGATCGTTGGTGAGAGAATTGAAGAAAGGGCTGAAGAGTGGAAAGATCTCGGGAGGTTCTAATAGCCAAGCCAATGCCAAGAAGCCTTTCAACGGATACAAGAAGAAAGAGGGCGAAAAAAATGCCATCTCTTTGCAGAGAAAAGGCAAGCTTCTCAACAAGCTCCCGCTCCTATGCCTTATCAAGTTCCCTACTATCAGTATCCATATGTTCTGCTGTGCGCAATATGATCCAATGCCTTATCAGCCAGCTGTTCAAGCAGTGCAAGCTCAGATACCACAGCAACAGGCTCCTCAGCAACAAGCCTACAACCAGCAAGGATATCAGTATCCTCCTCAGCAACAGCAGATGCAAGCTGCTCAACAACAACAAGGTGCTCGCCAACAGCGTCAGCAGAGGACATGGAAGCCTGATAGATTATTTGATCGCCTACCAATGACATATGCTAGTATATTTGCTCAGTTGATGGAGAAAAAGGCTATTGGTCCTAGAGATTTGGCTCCCCCTACTGTCATTCCTGCCGACTACGATTGCAAATGCTCATTGTGAGTTTCATAAAGGCGCTCCAGGTCACACCATTGAGGACTGCAGGGCTTTCAAGCACAAGATCTAAGACATGATCGACAAGGATGTGTTGCGGTGAAAATTTGATATCAAGCTATTAATAACTTGAATCATATTTCTTTTAGACAACCGGTCTTTAATTTATCCAAAGGATAGGTCTAAAGAGAGAAAGAACCTTTTGTGCGATGTAACAACAACGCTTTAGAGATTCGGGGATTCGGGGGTTGGTTATATCTAGGGAAGGTATTAACACCCTAAATATCTGTAGTACTCTACAGGAACCTTTTGTTTATTACTTGCTAGGCTGTGAAACATGCATTGGTTTAATTGGGAATTGGGATAAAAATAAAATAAAGGCCTAAGTGGTTTTCTAAGTTTGCTCGCAAAGGCGTCGCACCTTTTGCCTACGTATCCTGACTAGGATAGAATCAGAGCAATCGTAGTTCACCTCACAAGGGAAAAGAACACTTGATGATGATCAAGGTTCAAAGGGGAACAAACATGACGATGTTTGTGTGGAGTTTGACAAAACTCCCTAACTAAATTGTAAAAGGGGGAAGTAAGAAATCATGACGATGATTCTTACACAGAGTTGACGAACTCTTTCCTAGGGTTCTAGTTGAAGAACACTCCTAGTATGGGTGGGGTTTCTTAGACTTCAAGCAAAGTCTAAAGGCTTCTAGTCTAGGGTTAAGGTGACTTAACAAAGTCAAGGGATAGCAGAGATTTTGGTCCAAGACATTGACAGTCAAGTGGACAGACCTTCCTTTGGAGGAACAGTATTGTCGGCAACTGGACGAAAGCTAACGAGCTCCGTCGCTTAGGGATAAAATAAAATACAAACATCATTCAAACATTCATGGTGACAACTAAATACAAAGATTAAAGATGGAAAGCAATGATGACAATCAGAGCAATTGTTTTGGTACGAGAACCGTGACGACAGTTCGCACCTGGAATACCGTTAACAGACAGATGAGATAAATATAAAAATAATTCAAGGTAAAAATTCTAACATGTTGACCAACATATATAGATATGATAACAATCAATTTTCCTGAGAAAACACAAGAGGAAACCTTCTAAATCTTCATCTGCAACCAAATAGGGTTAGTACCGTTGACGCGCGGATTACGCACCATAAAACGTGGTGAAAAAATAATCAAACATGGAAAATAAAATTATGACATGAAAGTTACACATTAAAATAAACACAATGAAAAAAGAACGGGTGAAAAACGATAAAAAAATGAGAGAGTTACGAATTTTTGAAGTTTATGTACAAAAATAGGAAAAATAATAAAAGGGGCTTCGACCTTCCACCCGGATCGAACCCTGGTCATGATGGTGAAAGGTATAATTGCGCGCATGCTCTTACCGCTGGGGCGGCTGTTACATCCATTAATCAAATGGAAACAATATGTATACAAGGCTCGTTTTGAATCATGGCCTGGGCAAAATACATAATCAACACCAAAATACGTTTTATACCGTATCTCACTAACCGCTCATCGGATCGAGGCAAATTTTATATGGATCTTGGGTAGAAAAATGAGAGGAAGAGGATGGTGATGTTAGTTTTTTCCAAATTGTTCACCTAGTGAAAAAAACGCTGACTGGTGTGTGTGTGTGTTTTGGATGCATGGAAACATAATCGAAACCAAATACGTTTTATACCGTATCTCACTAACCGCTCATCGGATCGAGACAAATTTTATATGTAAATTGGGTAGAAAAATGAGAGGAAGAGGATGGTGGTGTTGGTTTTTCTGAGATTCATTTTCTGTGAAAAAAAACGATAGCTGGTATGGTTTTATGTCATGAGATGCATAATGCTATGCACAACTTGATTCCAACATGTTTAATGCCAAGTAATATTCACATACACATCCAATATATGATACATAACAAGTGGCAAACAATTTTGAGACCAAGCATTCATGAATGTGACTGTCATATCCAAGTTACAAAATCACATAAGCATGACAAAGCACAATAAGATGACTTAGAGTTTGGGAGTGTCTTGAGCTGTATCAATCATCACAACATCTTAAGTATGTCATATTAAGTGTGTGCAAGTGAACAAATTTAAACTGGAACACACATATGAGAACATAGCATTCAATTCGCAAATGGTGTGTATTATGTGTGGAAGATCATGAACACACCTCTCATTCATGCTTTATACTTCATTTTATCAAAAACCTAAATATGCAAGATATGGAGAATAATGAAAGAGCAAGGTTTTACAAATTACATACCTGTTGGTGATCTTATTTAGCAAGCCAAGAATGTTGAGAAAACCAGAGGTGAAGAAATCCAAGCTCTTTGTATTGGTGCTTTACTTGAACTTTAAGAAACCATCCAAATGAGATGCACAATGAGATTGGTGAACTTTTGATGAAGGATGAAGGTTTGGACACTTGATATATGGTATATTTGAGGTGTTCAAACAATCAAAACCTCAAGAAAGTGTTTGGATCAAGATTTGGAGGTTTTTATGAACTTTGGTCAAAGTAAGTTCCATGGACAGTTGACTTTTTGATTCTTTGAATTTTTTGGTGGTTTAAGTGTTTGTACACCTCATATATATGATTTATAGGATGTGTGGATAAAGATTTGAGTGCTGGAACATGTGTAGCTCAATGTGGTAGCAAGATTGCAAAATGCTGAATTTTGGCAATTTTGGCTACTTTGGTGATTTTGCAAAATGTAAGTGAGAGAGAGGTGTGATGAGAGGGCTCCTTTTAGCAGGTTTTCAGAATGATGTTGATGTCCTAAATGAGGAGTTTGAAGTCCCTATTTATAGAAAAAATGAGTGAGGAGCTTGCTAGGTGACTTTGCTTCACCATGAAGAAATCTTAGATTTTTTCTTCCAAATGACAACTTGCTTTGCTTTTCTGATCTCTAGCTGTTCCCTTAACTCAATTGGCAAGTTAGAATGATGATGTTACAGAGAAAACACAGCCTAGAGGCTTGGTAGAGTGGCTGGAGCAGAAATCCCTTTACACCTCATGCTTGGAAAAGTCAATCATTTCAACTTAGGCAATGAACTTCCAATTCTTGATTCCATGCTATCTTCTTGCTATTTCTTTGATTCAACCTGCTTGAGATGATTAATATATCAGATAGAAGGAGTTTAGAACATTGAAATTGATCCACTTGAGTGATAGAGGTGCTTTTGCAAAATTCATCAATGTGGGACAAAAGTGACAAATTGCCAACTTTGAACACATGTATCTCTCAGCTCATAAATCCCCTTGAGATGTACTTGTACTTTTTAGAAAGCCCTCACATAGTACTAAAACTTTCATGTTGGCCAGAAATCTTGATTCTATTTGAAACTAGGTGAAAAACCCCCTTGAAGTTGGCTGATTTTAGCTTTTAAGGTGAAAATAACTTAGAAATTTTCTAAGTTATTTTCCCTTCTAGGAATGTTTTTGCTTATATCTCAAAAAGTATGCATTTTCTGGTTGTGGACTAGTATGGGACTTTTGTAGGACTTGTCAAGAGCTTTCAAATGAGACTAGAACCAACTCAATTGGATGTGTGGTTAAGGAGATACGGTTTAGCCCTTTTCAAAACCCTAATTTCCCGATTTCTCGATTACTCTCTCATTTTTGATCCAATGACCATGAAAATTGATATGCAAGTCCATTATGACATAAGGAACAACTTTGATTCACAACTTGGATTCCAATTCTCAAAATTCGAGGAGTTGACTTTTCGGTCAATCGTACGATCGATCGGTGCCGATCGAGTCGCCTGTTGATATTCTGGACATCCTGGGACTTTGACACTTCTTGAATAGTCTTTAATAGCCTATATTAACTTCATGGACCTCACTCCCACCATTAAAACCTTTCCCAACATCAAAGTCAAACCACAGTTGACTTTCTACTGGTTAAAAACCCTAATCGGGGCCTCCTGACTGCACTGTTCTTGATTCTGAAACGATTTCTTCAAATTGACTTCCCATTTGACTTTGATATTGTCTTTGATTTCATTCCATGATTGAATTGGCCCAAATCATTGGTTGATCATTCCTTGATTGTTTTGAATTTGTCGGTGCGATAACCCTGATTCATCTGTAACTTGACAATAATAAACTTGCACTGATTTAGGGTTAGATAATGCATGATCATGCTTCTAAAAATGATAATGAGGATCTAAGGGGTCAAAATTTGGGGTATGACAGTTGCCCCTATTTAAATATCTTCACTAGATGGAACTGAGGATGACAATCCTCGAGGAATCGTAGTGAGAGGTATTTAAATACAGAAAGACCAAAAATTTTGTACCTTAGATCCAATGCTATGCAAAGGATCAATGCTTGAATGCTATGAGACCTAAATGATGATTTATGATACTTGAAAATGCAAGACACACAAAAAAAACGGTAAAGACAGACTGCTATCCACCGGGGAACAGACTCTGGAAACTTGACACACAGAGGATGTCCTTATTGAAGGACTCGCACTGGGGAAGAGAAACTCAAACCTAGGCATCAGATAGTTCAGACATGACTAACTGATAGCATCTGAGGATAAAACTATGATTGGAGGAACGGAACCTGACGAGGACAACCGTTCACTGGGGAAAAGGGACATACTTTACTGGGGATCAAATAGTTCAGACGTGACTAGATGATATCATCTGAGAAACTCCGACTGGGAAACGGAACCTGATGAGGACAACCGTTCACTGGTGAAAGAGATGCACTCCACCGGGGAAAGAATAATTTTCACATGGGGAATAAAGGAAATTGGTGACAACCTCACTGGGGATGATCATACGAGGCCTTCCTATAATGAAGAGTTCAAACGGGATCTCCAGGAATGGACTAGGAACAAAGTCAGACACACAGGGGATACTAGTGACAACTAGATCTCCGGGACTAGACTGGAAAAGCAAAGACCTACTGGGGTACTGGTGACTACCAACCCAGAGGAAACAAATAAGGAAAACGGGAACGCCAGTGACAACTGGACTTTAGCTAGTGGGATTGGTGACGACCGATGGAATGTTAAATGAATAAACGACCATACTAGTTACAACTGGCTTTTCACGGGATTTGGTGACGACCAACCAGTGATGCCGGATAAGAATGCCAGTTACGACTGGACTTACTGGAGAATTTAAATAACAACCACAAATAACAATTTGGGTGAGCGCGCCAGTTACGACCGGACTTTATGAGGATTTGGTGACAACCAAACTCAGGTATCAATAACAATTGGATTTAAAAGACGCCAGTGACGACTGGGCTTCAGTAGGGGAGGTTGGTGACGACCAACACATGATATCAATGGCAACTGGATTTAACGATGCCAGTGACGACTGGACTTCAGGGGATGTAACAATAATGATTACTAACCACGGTTTGGTTGAAGGGTGCCAGTTACAACTGGACTTGATTGGGGATGTTAGTGACGACCAACAAACACAGGGTGCCAGTGACGACTGGACTTAAAGTAAAAAGTTGATAACGACCAACAAGTGATACCAACAACAATTGGATTTAAACAATGCCAGTGACAACTGGACTTTACTGAGGGAAGTTGGTGACAACCAACGAAAGGGTACCAATTACAATTGGATTTTGCGATGCCAGTGACAACTGGACTTTTCCGGGGAAAGGTTGGTGACGACCAACAAACACAAGGTGCCAGTGACGACTGGACTTTTAAAAGACTGTGGTGACAACCACGAGATAGAACATATGAATGCCAGTGACAACTGGACTTGATGGTAACAACCAGAAAATGAGATACCACAACCGGGGGAGAGGGTAGAACCACACTGAATCCAGGCTAAGTGGTGCAAATAATCTCAACTGTACTGGGGAACGGAGCTTAGTCAGGTCAGCCCGCGATGTACCAGTAATCTCTGTCTTTGGCAATCCTGTGGAGGATGGATCCTTCAAAACTTTACATGATGGCTTCTTAGTCTTGGTTACTACACACGGCCAAAGGCGAACCAAGTGAACAGATCTGCTAAGTGTTTCAACTGGGGAAAAAATGCAAATGTATATCAATGCTCCTGCCACCTTGAGACATCAGGGTGAGTATGATCTTACTGAGTTTTCCACGAGTTTAAAGCATTTGTTTTTTATTGACCTTTTCAAGTTTTATCATGAAAAATTTTGCCTCTTACGTTTTTTAAAATCATCGTTTGTCAAATAAACAGTGTTTTGCATAACAAAAAATGATAAAGAGAAGTAGTAGTTGCAAACAAAAGAATGGTTCGAAGCTGATTTTATTCAAGCAGGAGGTCTTGCCAATGGCAAGATTCCCTAGAACATTGTACAAGTGAAAAATGGCAAAAGTGGAAGGGTTACATTGAATCCCATGACCATTTATCCCTAAAGACTAGAAATCCACCAACATCCTTGCTTCTGACGAGAGCAACCGGAAGTGAGTTTTCTCTGTGTAACTTGCTGCACTGGTGACAACCTTCTGATGCAGTGAAACGCCTTTGTCCCTAATTTTTGCCTGGATCGCCCTTTCGGGTTTTCAATCCACCGGGACGCTCATTTTTGCCTAAGTCGCCCTTTCGGGTTTTCAACTTAGCGAGCTTTCAATTCTTTTCTCTTTTTCTCTTTTCTTTTTACCCTAACTTTTGCATAAGCCGCTCTTGCGAGTTTTCGACTTATCGGGCTTTTCTTAGGCGTAATATTTTCTGACTGCATCAGAATTTATTGGATGAGTAAGTTGCTCTCCATCCATGGTTGTGAGAATCAACGATCCTCCTGAGAAAACTGTCTTCACAATGAAGGGGCCATCATAGTTAGGCATCCATTTTCCTCGGGCGTCTTTATGGACTGGTAAGATCTTCTTCAATACAAGCTCACCTTCTCTGAACTCCCGGATGCGGACCTTCTTGTCAAAGGCTCTTTTGATCCTTTTCTGATATACCTGGCCATGACACATTGCAGATATACGCTTTTCGTCAATTAAATTCAATTGGTCAAATCTTTCCCTGACCCATTCTGCCTCTTCCAGCTTTGCTTCCATTATAACCCTTAACGAAGGGATCTCGACTTCAATTGGGAGTACAGCATCCATCCCATACACTAAAGAGAAAGGGGTTGCCCCTGTTGAGGTGCGGACTGATGTTCTGTATCCGTGTAGAGCAAACGGTAACATTTCATGCCAGTCTTTGTAAGTTTTCACCATCTTTTGTAAAATCTTCTTGATGTTTTTGTTAGCTGCCTCAACAGCTCCATTCATCTTCGGACGGTACGGGGAGGAGTTATGGTGTTCAATCTTGAATTCATCACACAGTTCCTTCATCACTTTGTTGTTCAGATTGGTTCCGTTGCCTGTGATAATTCGGTTGGGAATCCCGTATCGACAGATTATCTCTTTCTTGATGAAGCGAGCCACCACTTGTCGGGTTACATTGGTGTATGAAGCAGCTTCGACCCATTTGGTAAAATAGTCAATGGCGACTAGAATGAAACGGTGCCCGTTGGAAGCTTTTGGCTCAATTGCCCCAATCATATCGATGCCCCACATTGAGAAAGGCCAGGGTGATGACAGTACATTCAGCAATGTCGGAGGTACATGCACTTTATCTGCGTAGATCTGACATTTATGACACTTCCTGGAGAATTGTATGCAGTCATTCTCTAAAGTCAACCAGTAATACCCGGCTCTCAAAATCTTTCTGGCCATCACGTACCCATTGGCATGAGTACCGAAGATCCCTTCATGGACATCTTTCATTAACAGCTCTGCTTCTCTTTTGTCGACGCATCTGAGTAGTACCATGTCATGATTTCTTTTATAAAGCACACCATTGCTGAGGAAGAACTTTGACGCTAGTCTTCTTAAAGTTTTCTTGTCAAGAGACGTAGCATCGGTCGGATATTCTTGTTGTAACAGGAAGTTCTTTATATCATAGTACCATGGTTTATCATCTGTTTCTTCGTCGATCATTTGACAGTAAGCGGGCTCTGTTTTTCGCTCAATCCGGATGAGAGTAGCATCATTTACATCTTGGACTTTCCACATGGAGGCCAACATGGCTAAAGCATCGGCAATGTGATTTTCAGATCTGGGTACATGCTTGAAGGTAATCTCGTCAAAGTACTCGATCATGTCGACAATATATGCTCTGTATGGGACCAGGTTTTCATGTCGGGTCTCCCATTCGCCTGTGACCTGGTAGATGACTAGTGCTGAATCGCCGCTCACTTCTAGAGTTTTGATTTTGAGATCAATGGCTGCTTCGAGGCCAAGGATACATGCTTCATATTCTGCAATGTTATTTGTACAATCAAAATCCAGACGCGCTGTGAACGGCGTGTAACCACCTTCAGGACTCATTAGGATAGCCCCTACTCCGTGTCCGCTGTAATTTGAGGAACCATCGAACATCATCCTCCAATTTGAATTTGGTGGTGAATCTTCAACAGGATCAACCTTTTCACAATCTTTTACTGCCATAATGTCTTCGTCGGGAAAATCAAGCTTAACTGACTCATCGTTCTCAACTGGTTGCTCTGCAAGGTAATCTGACAAGATGCTACCTTTGATAGACTTCTGAGTCGTGTATTGGATGTCGTACTCTGACAATAGCATGTGCCATCTGGCAAGCCTTCCGGTCTGAGCGGGCTTTTCAAAGATATATTTGATTGGGTCCATCTTTGCGATCAACAGAGTAGTGTGGCAAACCATGTACTGTCGTAGTCGTTTGGCGGCCCACGCTAAAGCACAACATGTCTTCTCAAGGAGCGAATAACGGCTTTCACAATCAGTAAACTTCTTGCTCAAGTAATAGATGGCGTGTTCTCTTCTTCCGGATTCATCCTGTTGACCCAACATACAGCCCATAGAATTCTCAAGGACAGTGAGGTACATGAATAGCGGCCTTCCCGGAACTGGGGGTATCAAGATGGGTGGTTCTTGCAGATAACTTTTGATTTTGTCAAAGGCCTGCTGACAATCTTCGTTCCAAACTACTGGCTGATCTTTGCGTAACAACTTGAAAATGGGCTCACAGGTCGGTGTCATATTAGAAATGAAACGGGATATATAATTCAACCTTCCCAGAAAACCTCTGACTTGTTTTTCAGTTTGAGGAGCCGGCATGTCTTGGATGGCGCGGACTTTATCTGGGTCTACTTCGATTCCTCGTTGACTAACAATGAAACCAAGCAGCTTTCCTGATCTTACCCCAAAGGTGCATTTGGCAGGATTCAACCTTAGTTGGTACTTTCGGAGCCTTTTGAACAATTTCAACAGATGTTCTAGATGATCCTCTTCACTTTGGGACTTAGCAATCATGTCATCTACATAGACTTCGATCTCTTTATGCATCATGTCATGGAACAGAGTGACCATGGCCCGTTGGTAGGTGGCACCAGCATTTTTTAAACCAAATGGCATGACTTGGTAACAGTAGGTTCCCCACGGGGTGATAAAGGTAGTCTTTTCCATATCATCTGGATCCATTTTTATCTGATTGTAACCCGAGAAACCATCCATGAAAGAGAACACTTCGAAACGAGCAGTGTTGTCCACCAATGTATCAATGTGAGGCAGCGGGAAATCATCCTTTGGACTGGCCTTGTTTAGATCCCTGTAATCTACGCACATCCGGACTTTACCATCCTTTTTCGGCATTGGGACAATGTTGGCTACCCACTCGGGATATTTGGATACAACCAAGAAACCTGCATCTACCTGCTTTTTTACTTCATCACGGATTTTGAGTGCCATGTCTGGCCTGGTTCTGCGGAGCTTTTGTTTTACTGGCGGGCACTCTGGCTTAAGCGGCAGCTTGTGAACCACTATGTCAGTGTCTAGACCCGGCATGTCCTGATAGGACCAAGCGAACACATCCACATATTCCTTCAGGAGTTCTTTCAATTGTTGTTTGATGTCTGCCCCGAGGCTTGCCCCAATCTTGACTTCCTTTTTGTCATCTTCTGAGCCCAGGTTAATGACTTCAATCTGCTCTTTGTATGGTTGGAGTTCCATGTCTTCGTCTTGAGTTAGTCTTACCAGTTCATCGGGAATTTCAAGATCTTCGTCCTCCTCTTCAGCTTGGTGAATTGGTGAATCAAAGTCAGGAGGAGATGCCTGGTCATGGGAATCAATGGGTTTTTGGATGTGGCTGCAGATGGGGAATGGTTTAATTTTATTAAACATACAAAGATAAATGCAGCACACAAAAAAGAAGATTGCTTTCGGTTTTTTATGATTGCCATTTTTTCTTTAAAAGTGAAAACGAATAAAAGCATCAAAAGCAAATGAGGAATTTAGCAAAACAGTTCATTTTCATTGATGTATTTTGAAAGTGCGGGGCCCGTACAAAACATTCCTATGACCTTGGGCACGGTCATGGAGTTTTAAAACAACAAAACAAGAAAAAGACACAAAGCAAATTACTTTAACTCGTGACAAACTACAGGAACATCAATGGCCTCCCAGTTGCTCAAGGGAGATTTGCACCGATACACTAGATGCCCGATGTATTCACTTTCTTCTTCGTCTCCTACGACGTTGACTTGGGACCCGCCGCTGATGAATATTTCTTGTATTGTCCTGGGACGCCTCTGGTCTAGTGTAGTGTCTTCAGCAGGAGTTGGTTTGTAACCCAACCCCTGTCGATCCATCTTCGGCTGTACTTCAATAATTTCTCCCCATCCTGCGGGAGTGCCTTTTGCGAGCGCTGCTCTGATACTTTGAGCGGAAGCGAACGATGGACTACCTTTGGCTACCGTTTCTTCTACTATTACTGCATGGGCTATTTCCAGAGCTTGAAATGAGGTTTCCAGCGCACCTTCTTCTGCTTCGATGTATCTGAAGGATGACAGATTGCTTACCATAAAGTCTTCCTCCCCATGCACAATTATTAGCTGGTCATTCACCACATACTTCAATCGCTGATGCAGAGTTGATGTTACCGCCCCCCGGCTTCATGTATCCACGGTCGTCCCAACAAACAGCTGAATGCCGGGTTAATGTCCATCACCTGGAACGTTATATCAAATACATGTGGTCCAACCATGACGGGTAATTCTACTTCTCCAATAACAGCCCTTCGGGACCCGTCGAAAGCCTTCACGATCAAAGGAGTGGGCTTCATCTCTGCTCCTGTATAGGCCAACCTTGCAAGTGACCTTGCAGGCAAGACATTCAAAGAAGACCCATTATCAACCAGGACTCGTGCCAATGTGTCTTCTTGGCATTTGATGGAGATGTGTAATGCTTTGTTGTGATGGCGACCCTCTTTCGGTAACTCGGCGTCACTGAAGCTCAGCGTGTTACATGCTGTGATATTGGCTATTACTGAGTCAAATTGCCCCAGCGTGATGTCCTTAGTTACGTGGGCTTGTTGAAGTACTTTTTGCAGAGCCTCCCGATGGGCGGGAGAATTCATCAATAGAGAAAGGACGGAGATTTTAGCCGGCGTTTGGTGGAGCTGGTCTACCACCTTGTAATCACTCTTCCGAATAATTCTTAAAAATTCCTCATCTTCACCTTCAGGTCTGGGCGCTTCTTTGTTGTGAGTTTCCGCCGGGGTGGTGTCTTTTGGAGTAATTATGGTAATCTTGGGCTGGTAGATTCGACCGCTGCGGGTCATTTTGCTAGTACCCACGATGTTTGTAACATTATCTTGTTCCTTCCTTATCTCTTCATTCTGATCTGTTCTTTTGGATACTGTCAAGTCATACCTCCAGGGGACTGCTTTTGTATTATTGTAGGGAAACGGCTTCGGCCTTTGGATCACGACTGATCGGTGTTGGTTGATTACCGACCTGTCAAACATGGGTTCTGTATTTCTAGACGCCCGAGTCCACTTATCTTTGTTTGGTTGATCAAAAGTAGGCTTTATTACTGCAACATTTTCACTTTGGATCTTACCGCAGACTTGCAACAATCCTTCGTCAATTAAACTTTGGATGTCTCTTTGTACCGTACCACAACTGGCGGCATTGTCGGAACACTTCCCACAGTTGGCGTGATTGTTCTGGATATAACCTGCCTTTACAAGTTTCTCATGCAACATCTTCAGTGGAGTCTTGATTTTTGATACCTCAGTGATTAATCTCTCAGTTGAAGAGTCGTCTACAGC
Organism: Lathyrus sativus; assembly: GCA_963859935.3. Lineage (NCBI taxonomy): Eukaryota > Viridiplantae > Streptophyta > Magnoliopsida > Fabales > Fabaceae > Lathyrus > Lathyrus sativus. Next base: position 580,306,817 of record OZ012737.1, read on the forward strand.
ATTAACTCCTCCATGGTTTGGCAATGGGTTACTTTTGACGTTCGGTGGAATATCATTGAAGGACAGGATCTTTTTCTCAATCAATTCCCTTACCAAATGTTTTAAAGCAAAACAGTTTTCCAAGTCATGGCCAGCGGCACCTTCATGAAACGCGCAGTGGGCGCTTGGATTGTAATGAGGAGAAGTTGTATCAGGATTCAACGGTCTCGTGGTCACTAAACCTTCTTGCACCAGCGAGGGGTACAGTTCTGTGTAAGTCATTGGGATCTGCGGGAAATTCGGCTTGTTTGTTGGTCTTCTATTTTGGAAATTCTGGCGGGGTGCCGGAGCTCGAGGTTGTTGATGTTGTGGGAAGGGTGGAGCGTTGAGCGCTCTTTGTTGCATTTGTTGTTGATAACCAGGTGCAGGCTGTACTGTCTGGTAGTTTGGGCGGGTGAAAGCGGGAGTTACAGCTGCCACATATGGTTGTGCGGCATACTGTGGTGGGTACATTGCTCCGGGGTAACCTTGTTGAATGTAACCAGGCTGCATTGGTTGATTGTAACTCAGATAGGGTTGCTGTTGATATGGCTGCTTTCGTGTACGTACCCCTTTTCCACTGGTGATGGCGTTAGTTTCTCCTTCCTTTTTCTTGTGGAACGGATTACTAGCTTTCTTGACCTGGCCACTTGAGCTACTGGAACTACCTGTTACCCTTCCATTCTTCAGCCCTAGCTCTACTCGGACTCCCACGGCTACAATGTCCGAGAAGCTAGCGGATACGCTACTGATCATTTTCTCGTAGAATTCTGGTCGCACAGTGTCAACGAACCAATCAGTCAATTCCTTTTCACTTAGTGGAGGTTCCACTTGTGAAGCTATTTCTCTCCATCGCTGTGCGTATTCCTTGAAAGATTCAGAACTCTTTTGGGACATGCTTAGCAGTTGCCTTCGATCTGGGGCCAGATCCATGTTGTATTTGTAATGTTTGATGAAGGTATTGGCTAAGTCTTGAAAACTGAGAATTCTGGACTGGTCTAGACCCAGGTACCATTTTGCCGGAGCACCCTTCAAACTATCTTGGAAGCAATGGATCATTAATTTGTCGTCTTCAACATAAGCCGCCATTCTTCGGCAATACATAAGGAGATGTGTTCGCGGGCAAGAAGCCCCTGAATACTGGTCAAAGTTTGGAATTTTGAACTTCGGTGGAATCACTAAGCCAGAAACCAAGCACATGCCTCGGGTATCAGCCCCGAAGATATCATTACCTTCCATAGCCCTTATTTTTCTTCCGATTGTCTCCACACTTTCCTTCAATTTCTCATGCTCTTCGTTTTCCCCTTCGTACTCTTCCTGGTCCTCAAATACTGGCTGATGATTGTGGAATATTGGGCGCACCTGCGCTTGTACAGTAGCTTGGGTGTAAGTTGGAATAGCTTGCGGTATTTCCATTCTTAGAGGAGCAGTTTGTTGATTTGCCGGTGGCGGGTGTAGAAAATCAGGATGTAGGCCATATGGTGGAGCATTGGTGACAGTGACAGCTGTTGGAAACGGATCTATAGTTGCATCAGTAACTTCAGAAACCACGGTAGCCTGAGTATCCATTTTTGCTCTGATAACCTGCAAAGCCTCCATGATTTGCTTAATTCCTCCCCGGAGATCTCCAAGTTCATCATCAATCCTTTCAATTTCTAGGTTCTGGGCCTCCATGACCTGGCGGGCTCGAGCTCTTGTGTTGTATTTGTGCGTTGGATTCAGTGTGCTCCCCTCTGTTGGAGGATCAGACAACGGGATGAGACACGACACAGGAGACGACACTTATGCTATGTTTATGATATGCTTATGATATGCGGATGCAATATTTCGAACATTCAAGGGGTCTTAGAACGTCATTCATAGATTTTAAGAACGGGAAAACATTACAGACACTTCTTGCATCCCTCTACCGGGGAGTTTTACAACAGTTGGAAATTGAAATACAACTTTTAAAATAAAGATTACAAAATAGCTCAAAAGATCCTGAACTATCTAACTCGAAGATCCCCCTTCTTCTGGTTGATTCCTTCTTCTACCTTGACGACCCAAACCCTGGAGAGCTTCTTTCTCTTGCATGGCCAAGAAGTACTTGTTCCTCCAAGCTTTTCCCTCCTTCTCGGCTTTTACCAAAGCAGTCTGCAATTCTTTCTCAAGTGTGGACTCTGTTGAATCAGGTTCGAAACTGGTATAGAACATCTTCAAAGCAGCTTCTTTTATCCATGCTAGGTAGGAGTCTGAAACTGCCGTGTCAGGGTAATCTAAAGCAGTCATGCCCCTGACGTTGATACGGCGCCAAGCGTAGATGATTCTAGCTTTGAATTCTCGGTCTCTTCCGTCTTCGATGCAGAAACTCCTCATCAAGTTGAAATCTGGTTCACCCCTCATTGGATGCCCCAATTGTCTGCGAGCAAGGACAGGGTTATAGCTGATGCACCCTTTGGTACCGATGAGCGGCACGTTTGGAAAATCTCCACAACTTTGAATCATGGGGACCCCTCCGTAAACAGGGTCGTACCATTGAATATTAGTCTGCTTGAGCAGCAGTAGCCTATCAGTCCATGGATTGTTGTTTTGGACATCCCAAAGTGCTGGTAATCTTGGTAAGCGTGAAAGGAACCACTTGTAAGGGAGAGTGGAGCAACACTCAATAGGTCCAGCTTCATACAGATGTCGGCGATGAATTGCATAGTAGGTGTCGGCTAGGAGAGTAGGCACAGGGTTTCTGAGAAGGAACAAGTTGATTGCGTCTTTGTTGATGAAGTTGTCGTAGGATGGGAACAGGAAGAGTCCGTAGATCAGCAACACTAACAAGGCTTCAAAAACTTCCAAGTTCTTAGCTTCGGCGTGAAACTGCGCTTTTTCAAACAAGAATCTGGTAGGTAGCCCGTATGGGTGTCCTTGAGCGATCATCATGGCTCGTACTTCAGTTACTTCAAGATGAATAGCTTCGGCGATTGTTCCTTCGTTGGGAAACCCTTCCCTTCCAGAAAATGGTCTGGGAGCAACATTTAATCCCATTAATACTGAATATTCCTCCAAGGTTGGTAACAACTGGAAATCTGGGAAAGTGAAACAGTGATATGTTGAATCGTAGAACTTTACGAGCGCGGATAATATTCCCTCATCTACCTGAATCTCAAGTAAGGATAACACGTTTCCATGTTTGGCTTTGAATGCCTCAGGATCTTCTACCATTCTTCCCAACATCTTTAGATTCTCCAGATCTGGTTGTCGGAATTTGAACTCTGCAGTTGATCTTCTCCTTGGATCCATTTTTTTAATATCTGTGAAATGAGTTTAAACCCCTTGAATGTTTAAAATAAAATGCGGATGTAAATGCAAAAATGCGCAAAGTTTTATGGAACTCAGACCTCGAGATTCAAAACATCAAGGATTTCATTTAATTTTTCGACGTTGCATTACAAAATAGTACACATTACAAGAAAAAGGAAACAGTGCTAGATAAGGTCTTCTGACAGAAACTCTACTGTTGCTTCTGCTTTCTTCAGCTTTTCTTCTACCTCAATTTTCTCTTTCATGAGCTTTTCTATCATTGTCTTCCATGGAGTAGACTGGTTACTGAAATAGAACAGGTTCTCTTGGGTCTTCCTCTTCTTGGATGCCCTTATCTCTTCATCTCTCTCTTGGAGCTGCTTGCGGAGCGTTTCGTTCTCTTCCATTACCACCTGATACTTATACCTCCAGGACACCTCAGTCTGCTGTGACTTTCTCAAGGCAATCCTCAACTTTTCCTCCTCAGAAAAGAAGATCAATGGGCGTTCTTCTTTCAGGACCATAGGTTCTTGCAAGGCATAAGGCATCTTCAGTTGGATAGCTCTCTTCCGAACCCATTGGAGATAAGGATCAAAAGAGACACAGTTAGGCTTTCCCAGACTTTCTTTTCCTCTCTTGTGGACATGTTTCCAAGCTTCCAAGAACTCCTCCTTCAACTCAGATTCTCCCACAAAGAACATACTTTCTACACAAGCACTGTTGGGTCTGTCTTTTAACGGATACCCGAGCTGTCGTCGGGCGAGAACCGGACTGTAGCTGATTCCCCCATCTATAGCAAGGAGAGGTACGTTGCCGAAGTTTCCACAACTGTCTATAATCTTTATCCCATCATAAACTTGACTGTACCATTCGATATCAGAGTGAGATAAGGCCATAATCTTTTCAGACCACCATCCTTTCCTCCAGAAGACTTGAGCTTTGGGCATATGAGAATGGAACCACTTGTACAACAACGGGACACAACAGACGATCATTCCTCCCTTGTGAAGATTTCTGAGATGAATGGAATGATGAGTATTACCCAGCAGGGTTGGTACCGGATTTTTCTTCAAGAAAATCTTGATAGCATTGAGGTCCACAAAATTATCAATGTTGGGAAACAGGAAGATGCCATAGATGAGCAAGGCTAGGATTGCCTCAAAAGTATCCATACTCAGGTGATCGGCATAATACTGCGCTTTCTTAATCAAGAACCCAGCAGGTAAACCAGAAATTCCTCCTTTGGTGGTCATATTCTCTTGTATATCTTTTACTCCCAATTGTATTGCTCTGGCGATCTCTTCTTTCTTAGGGTCCTTCTCCGTGAATGGAAAAGGAGAATCTTCAAGGATAGGCAAACCGATCAGACAGGAATATTCTTCAAGTGTTGGCACAAGCTGATAATCTGGAAATGTGAAGCAGTGATAGAGTGGGTCGTAGAACTGTAGCAAAGTAGAAAGGAGTCCTAGATCCATTTTCTTCTTCATCCTCAGTAGTGACAACAAATTACCGTACCTGCTCTTGAACCCTTCTACATCTGTGATAAGAGTGCTCAACCTTTCAATGTCATCCAGCTTAGGACTCTTGTATGTGTACTTGATTGTCTTCTTTTTTCCTTGATCCATGATGTTTCCTAAAGTTTTAAAATAAGAGACTGAGTTCCATAAAACTTTTTATGACATGATGTTCATGAATGCATGAATGCAGCAAACACAGGTATTCACATATACACATAGATAACAGGTTCGGGTTTAGGGAAATTCAAGCATGGGGCCAAGGTCTACCCTTCCCAATAAGGAGTGTACTAGAGCTTTTTCACCTGTAGAACAAGGTTCTAAAAAGTTCCCAGAGTTCTCAACCCATCTTTCGGATATTATCAACTGCCCAAATAACTCGGGGGTCGATAATATTCTCAAGAGAGTCTCGTCCGAGTGTAGTATCGCGTATCAACTATTCGGAAATACTCCCTCATAGTCATCGCACTACATCCTAATAAGGCCAAGTGGGGTAATGTGTGTTCTAAAGGTCCTCAATGGCATGGGCCCCTTATAGAAAGCAGCATTGTTTTCACGAATACTCGATCAACAACACTACCCTCAAAAGGACCTCCATTGAGTGGCGGTTTTCAAGTTGGCTTAGTCGGGAATCAACTCCCTATAAACCTCCTTGAATATACCACATTCCTATAATAAGTACACTCAAGCACGGGTATAGTGCTGTCTCACCAATTGTATTTCCCAAAAGCCAAAAGAACAAATCTGCACATATTCACAAATATTCACAAATAGCAAGTATATAAACAAAATAGGTTAAACCCTCAAAATAAACAGACTTATCCCCAGTGAAGTCGCCATTTCTGTTGCGGTGAAAATTTGATATCAAGCTATTAATTAACTTGAATCATATTTCTTTTACAACCGGTCTTTAATTTATCCAAAGGATAGGTCTAAAGAGAGAAAGAACCTTTTGTGCGATGTAACAACAACGCTTTAGAGATTCGGGGATTCGGGGGTTGGTTATATCTAGGGAAGGTATTAACACCCTAAATATCTGTAGTACTCTACAGGAACCTTTTGTTTATTACTTGCTAGGCTGTGAAACATGCATTGGTTTAATTGGGAATTGGGATAAAAATAAAATAAAGGCCTAAGTGGTTTTCTAAGTTTGCTCGCAAAGGCGTCGCACCTTTTGCCTACGTATCCTGACTAGGATAGAATCAGAGCAATCGTAGTTCACCTCACAAGGGAAAAGAACACTTGATGATGATCAAGGTTCAAAGGGGAACAAACATGACGATGTTTGTGTGGAGTTTGACAAAACTCCCTAAACTAAATTGTAAAAGGGGGAAGTAAGAAATCATGACGATGATTCTTACACAGAGTTGACGAACTCTTTCCTAGGGTTCTAGTTGAAGAACACTCCTAGTATGGGTGGGTTTCTTAGACTTCAAGCAAAGTCTAAAGGCTTCTAGTCTAGGGTTAAGGTGACTTAACAAAGTCAAGGGATAGCAGAGATTTTGGTCCAAGACATTGACAGTCAAGTGGACAGACCTTCCTTTGGAGGAACAGTATTGTCGGCAACTGGACGAAAGCTAACGAGCTCCGTCGCTTAGGGATAAAATAAAATACAAACATCATTCAAACATTCATGGTGACAACTAAATACAAAGATTAAAGATGGAAAGCAATGATGACAATCAGAGCAATTGTTTTGGTACGAGAACCGTGACGACAGTTCGCACCTGGAATACCGTTAACAGACAGATGAGATAAATATAAAAATAATTCAAGGTAAAAATTCTAACATGTTGACAAACATATATAGATATGATAACAATCAATTTTCCTGAGAAAACACAAGAGGAAACCTTCTAAATTTCATCTGCAACCAAATAGGGTTAGTACCGTTGACGCGCGGATTACGCACCATAAAACGTGGTGAAAAAATAATCAAACATGGAAAATAAAATTATGACATGAAAGTACACATTAAAATAAACACAATGAAAAAAGAACGGGTGAAAAACGATAAAAAATGAGAGAGTTACGAATTTTTGAAGTTTATGTACAAAAATAGGAAAAATAATAAAAGGGTTCGACCTCCACCCGGATCGAACCCTGGTCATGATGGTGAAAGGTATAATTGTGCGCATGCTCTTACCGCTGGGGCGGCTGTTACATCCATTAATCAAATGGAAACAATATGTATACAAGGCTCGTTTTGAATCATGGCTGGGCAAAATACATAATCAACACCAAATACGTTTTATACCGTATCTCACTAACCGCTCATCGGATCGAGGCAAATTTTATATGGATCTTGGGTAGAAAAATGAGAGGAAGAGGATGGTGATGTTAGTTTTTCCAAATTGTTCACCTAGTGAAAAAAACGCTGACTGGTGTGTGTGTGTGTTTTGGATGCATGGAAACATAATCGAAACCAAATACGTTTTATACCGTATCTCACTAACCGCTCATCGGATCGAGACAAATTTTATATGTAAATTGGGTAGAAAAATGAGAGGAAGAGGATGGTGGTGTTGGTTTTCTGAGATTCATTTTCCTGTGAAAAAAACGATAGCTGGTATGGTTTTATGTCATGAGATGCATAATGCTATGCACAACTTGATTCCAACATGTTTAATGCCAAGTAAATTCACATACACATCCAATATATGATACATAACAAGTGGCAAACAATTTTGAGACCAAGGCATTCATGAATGTGACTGTCATATCCAAGTTGCAAAATCACATAAGCATGACAAAGCACAATAAGATGACTTTAGAGTTTGGGAGTGTCTTGAGCTGTATCAATCATCACAACATCTTAAGTATGTCATATTAAGTGTGTGCAAGTGAACAAATTTAAACTGGAACACACATATGAGAACATAGCATTCAATTCGCAAATGGTGTGTATTATGTGTGGAAGATCATGAACACACCTCTCATTCATGCTTTATACTTCATTTTATCAAAAACCTAAATATGCAAGATATGGAGAATAATGAAAGAGCAAGGTTTTACAAATTACATACCTGTTGGTGATCTTATTTAGCAAGCCAAGAATGTTGAGAAAACCAGAGGTGAAGAAATCCAAGCTCTTTGTATTGGTGCTTTACTTGAACTTTAAGAAACAATCCAAATGAGATGCCAAAATGAGATTGGTGAACTTTTGATGAAGGATGAAGGTTTGGACACTTGATATATGGTATATTTGAGGTGTTCAAACAATCAAAACCTCAAGAAAGTGTTTGGATCAAGATTTGGAGGTTTTTATGAACTTTGGTCAAAGTAAGTTCCATGGACAGTTGACTTTTTGATTCTTTGAATTTTTTGGTGGTTTAAGTGTTTGTACACCTCATATATATGATTTATAGGATGTGTGGATAAAGATTTGAGTGCTGGAACATGTGTAGCTCAATGTGGTAGCAAGATTGCAAAATGCTGAATTTTGGCAATTTTGGCTACTTTGGTGATTTTGCAAAATGTAAGTGAGAGAGAGGTGTGATGAGAGGGCTCCTTTTAGCAGGTTTTCAGAATGATGTTGATGTCCTAAATGAGGAGTTTGAAGTCCCTATTTATAGAAAAAATGAGTGAGGAGCTTGCTAGGTGACTTTGCTTCACCATGAAGAAATCTTAGATTTTTTCTTCCAAATGACAACTTGCTTTGCTTTTCTGATCTCTAGCTGTTCCCTTAACTCAATTGGCAAGTTATAATGATGATGTTATAGAGAAAACACAGCCTAGAGGCTTGGTAGAGTGGCTGGAGCAGAAATCCCTTTACACCTCATGCTTGGAAAAGTCAATCTTTTCAACTTAGGCAATGAACTTCCAATTCTTGATTCCATGCTATCTTCTTGCTATTTCTTTGATTCAACCTGCTTGAGATGATTAATATATCAGATAGAAGGAGTTTAGAACATTGAAATTGATCCACTTGAGTGATAGAGGTGCTTTTGCAAAATTCATCAATGTGGGACAAAAGTGACAAATTGCCAACTTTGAACACATGTATCTCTCAGCTCATAAATCCCCTTGAGATGTACTTGTACTTTTTAGAAAGCCCTCACATAGTACTAAAACTTTCATGTTGGCCAGAAATCTTGATTCTATTTGAAACTAGGTGAAAAACCCCCTTGAAGTTGGCTGATTTTAGCTTTTAAGGTGAAAATAACTTAGAAATTTTCTAAGTTATTTTCCCTTCTAGGAATGTTTTTGCTTATATCTCAAAAAGTATGCATTTTCTGGTTGTGGACTAGTATGGGACTTTTGTAGGACTTGTCAAGAGCTTTCAAATGAGACTAGAACCAACTCAATTGGATGTGTGGTTAAGGAGATACGGTTTAGCCCTTTTCAAAACCCTAATTTCCCGATTTCTCGATTACTCTCTCATTTTTGATCCAATGACCATGAAAATTGATATGCAAGTCCATTATGACATAAGGAACAACTTTGATTCACAACTTGGATTCCAATTCTCAAAATTCGAGGAGTTGACTTTTCGGTCAATCGTACGATCGATCGGTGCCGATCGAGTCGCCTGTTGATATTCTGGACATCCTGGGACTTTGACACTTCTTGAATAGTCTTTAATAGCCTATATTAACTTCATGGACCTCACTCCCACCATTAAAACCTTTCCCAACATCAAAGTCAAACCACAGTTGACTTTCTACTGGTTAAAAACCCTAATCGGGGCCTCCTGACTGCACTGTTCTTGATTCTGAAACGATTTCTTCAAATTGACTTCCCATTTGACTTTGATATTGTCTTTGATTTCATTCCATGATTGAATTGGCCCTAATCATTGGTTGATCATTCCTTGATTGTTTTGAATTTGTCGGTGCGATAACCCTGATTCATCTGTAACTTGACAATAATAAACTTGCACTGATTTAGGGTTAGATAATGCATGATCATGCTTCTAAAAATGATAATGAGGATCTAAGGGGTCAAAATTTGGGGTATGACAGGATGCTATCAACTTTAATGGGAAGTCTCCAAACGTCATCAACAATCCAATGCCGCCGGTCAAATAGTGTCATTCCGATCAAATCCAGTCAAGTCAGAGTTCATCCCCCGAAGAAGGCCGTCATGTTGCCATTTCATATTTCACATTTCTTATGTTTTGTCTTTGTTTGTTTAAGTATTGTATGCTTTGAACAATTACCATTCGTATTCGGTTTCCATTAATGTATCGTTTATGCATGTTTTGAATTAGTTATGTCGTATTCACTCATTTTCACTTATCACCGACACATATTCATTTCATACTATCCACTATTGTTTAGCATGATTTGAGGGAGGATGATGAAAACGAAATACCCATAATTGCAAACCGTATGCTTTCAGATCGAATCTCGTCAATGATGTACAAGCATTTCTTCAATTCCCCAAACATCGGAGATATAAGGAGTTAATCCCTAGTAAACCACTTCGAGCCTAGAAGTAGCAGTTTCCTTCGGATATTCAAACCTTTTACACCCAACCTGGGGCAGGGTAGTGTTCAGTTAATCAAATCCCACATTCGAATCACAAAGAAAAATCCAAAAGACAAGACGGTTGTTCATCAAAGACCCATGCTATGGCAGTCACAACAAAAATAAAAAATCGAAAGCCTGCTAAGTCAAACACCTAAAAGGGGACTTAGGCAAAATCAAGGCAATCTCGTTGGATTTGACAAGCAAAATCAATCCATGCAAAAGTTAGGGATAAAAAAAAACAAAAGCAAAAGAGGACCCCAAAACCCTCAACAAAAACAAAATAAGATTCAGTGGCCACCCAAATCAAAAGGGGCACTGACATCCATAAAAAAACCAAAATAAGGTGACTGCCACGACGAGCAAACCTTGAATCATCAAGTTTATACCGTCAAGACAAGTGTAGAATTAACTGAGCGTAGGACTGGAGATCATTAAGAAGAATGGGTGGGTACAAATCATACTTTGAGCCTAGCATCCTTTGTTTCATAACCGTGAACCAGACCACGTTACAGCCCTTGAAAGACCTAATTGAGACGAGGTTTATTCTGAAAGCATATTATTGCAAGGTTGCGTAACCTGACTCCTCACATGATTGCTAATCATCAGCATTGGTGTCATTATCCTTGCTATATCTCACGCACCAATCAAAATTAGCACAATGTTTGGACTAACAGTCCATTCGTCTCACTATCATGACACTTCAATAAAACGACACTTTTTTTGAAACTTGCATCGAACTTTGCATTAATTATTACCATTTATGAATGTACAGTTTTAATTGCAAATCAGTGCCAGGTATTCAAGGACATCTCAACAAGGGGTAATCAGGGAGGAACTTGACTTTCAGTGGCGTACACGAGGCAAGATTATTTCAAAGCCCACAGGCTAGGGCAAATCATTCAACAGCTCGAGCAGGGGCATATCATTACCATATTCAGACTGGGGCAGGACCAAGTTACCCTGATCATCAAGCAGAGTTGCAACCTTCTCTAAAGCAAATTCACAAACCACCAAGTACTCAGACTTGGGGCATCAAGAGCATCATCTTCTGCTTCAATCACGGCGTCTTCAACGAACTGCGTGTCGAGGAAGTTAATCCCCCCACCACCCAAAGTCCAATTCGGATTGGCAACTACCAAAAGCTCACCGCGCTGGCATCTCCATCTGCATTCCCAATTACCCGTCTGCAATCATCTGCATCATACCCATTGCATTTGACCTCATAAGCATCTTACATCATATGCATACTAATCATATCATACTTCCCTAGCTCTTGCATCTCCGCGCGTCAGCATTTTCATTTGCATTTCCATTCGTTATGGAACATCATTATCATCCAACATTCATATATGCAAGTCAAGGTCCAGGATCAATCTCGAAGACTTCTAAGACTGTCATCAGCCCAGTCAGGGGAATCTTTCGCAAGATGGTGGGTTTGTCCCACGATTTTCAAGAGCTTCAAAGCAGTCATTAGCTCAGTCAGGGGCAATCTTCTGCGATTGTGGGTTTCTCCCACAAAATTTCAAAATATTCAAAGCAAGATTCAGCCTAGTCAGGGGCATTCTTTTCAAGACCATGGGTATTTACCATGACGTATTTCAACCTCTTGGTTGATCAGATCTTCAAGTTAACTTACATCCCAGCCAGGGGCATACCATTCAAGACTGTGGGCGTTCCCCACGAAGATTGTTCAACCTTTTGTTGGGCAAATCCAAGAAGTTTAATGCAAGATTCAGCCTAGATAGGGGCATCTTCAGCAAGGTCGTGAGCGTTCCTCACGAAGTTGTTCAACCTTTTGTTGACTAAGACAAAATTTCAAGACAAATTCAGCCCAGTCAGGGGCATCCTCTTCAGAATTTATGGGCGTAACCATGAGATCATTTCAACAAAATTATGATCTCCAAGCAAGACGGTGGGCGTACCCCATTGTTTCATTTCAATCCAATCTTCCTCTTGGGTGTTCCCTAATGAGTTGTATCCAGCAAGCGTGACCGTTGTCAATTGCCTTAATATCACCCTTTTGGTGATAGTCGAACCTCGTCAGTTTAACCTAGCCTGCATCCTTTTGGGTGTTGTTAACCTTCAATTTGTGTTGTTCTATCATCCTTCTGGTGATAGCAACTTGTGTGCGTGGGTTTCGCTCCGTCATCCTTTTGGTGGGGGGTCTATCATAGTCATTAATGATAGATTATGCGATAGTTTGTTTGTGTTTCGCTCCGTCATCCTTTTGGTGGGGGGTCTGTCACTTGGATTGGTGATAGATTGTGCAATGTTTGTTTGTGTGTGTTTTCGCTCCGTCATCCTTTTGGTGGGGGGTCTGTCACTTGGATTGGTGATAGATTGTGCGATATTGTTAATGTAAGTTTCGCTCCGTCATCCTTTTGGTGAGGTGTCTATCACTTGGATTGGTGATAGATTGTGCGATAGTTTGTTTGTGTTTCGCTCCGTCATCCTTTTGGTGGGGGGTCTGTCACTTGGATTGGTGATAGATTGTGCGATAGTTTGTTTGTGTTTCGCTCCGTCATCCTTTTGGTGGGGGGTCTGTCTCTTGGATTGGTGATAGATTGTGCGATATTTGTTTGTGTGTGTTTCGCTCCGTCATCCTTTTGGTGGAGGGTCTAGCATAGTCATTAATGCCAGATTGTGCGAATGTGTTGCTCTATCATCCTTTTGGTGGTAGTAGCTGTGTGTGTTTCATCCCATCATCCTTTTGGTGATGACGACCTTGTTGCCGATTATTTACAGTTTACTCAGAGGTTTACATTCATCCAGCATTTTCAATTGTCAAGCATCTCTTTCTTTTTAGACAAATTCAAGGTCTTCTTCATATCTATTTGACTTCTACCTTGGAAAATGAACGCTGCAGCAGTTCATTTCCCTAGGTTTAAGCCAATTAGATAGGGGCATCTGTCATACCCTAAATTTGTCCTATCCATTTTTTATTTATTTTCACTTTTCGATTTTATTTTTTATTTTACGTTATCTGCTTATTTCTTGTTATTTAGACACGTGTCCGCTCGCAATTGATCGATTTTTTAGAAATTTATCTTTATGACCCATTAAGGAGTGACACGTGGCCTAACAACCATTTTGTGAATATATTTTTTTTCTTAAAACTTTTTCTTTTTAATGATACTAATAATATATATATTTTTTTAGTAATTATTTTTTTGTTTTTTTAAATTTTAATTTATTTTTATATTGTTTTTAATATTTATTTAATTAGTATTTGTTAATATTTATTTATTAGTTATTATATGTGTTAATATCAATTAGTAATTAATATAGTCAATTAGTTGAAAACAAAAAATATAATTAAGAAGCAAAAAAGGGTCAGAATTTGAAGGAAAAATGAAGCAGAGGTGGGAGGAGGCCCATTGCCTGCGGCCTGTTAAGGTTGTGAGGGATGAAATGTAGGGTTTTGGGGAAGAATATAAGGGGCAGAAAAAAAAACCCTAAATCGAAGACTGTTCATGATCCATTCCAATCAGACCCTAACAGCACCATCTATCTTCTTCAAAGCTCATCAATCCGCAACCACTCAGCTCACAAACCCAGCCGTCCATCTTCTTCAAACCCACCTCACTCCAAAACGGACCACCACCACCTTCGTTTTCTCCCAAATCCGTTCATCCTCTTTCTCTAAATAAACCCTCTCCATTTCCGCCGCCACTTCCAAACCCTCACCTCCAACACCACTCTGTTCTCGTTACCACTAAAACTCCTCATTCACCTCTTCGGCCTCGCGGTAGCAACCTCGGACGATCATCAATGACGTTAACAATAGTTTGAAGATTGTACGGTTTTCTGTAGTTCCGACATCGTGTTGTCACTCGTGTAAAGGCTGCAAATCTCCAATCAAGGGTTTCAAATAGCAACAAAAGATTTCATTTTTGGTTGGTCTTCTTCCTTTGATTTCAACGTTGTTTTAACTAAAGATGTTGAAAATATTTAAGTATTACTTATCTTCTCAAGACGATTTTGTTTCAACTGAAAACTTTGCTCAGAGTTCAAGTTTTGTTTTTTTCCACATTCATCGTCTGTAAATATTGAGGTCCATAGCGGATCATTCATGTTAATGATCACCGTGTCGTTTCATTTAAACTCTATAACTATGCGTTGATGTTGAGTAAGTATGAAATAATATTTTGGGTTACATCCCCTCTGGTGGATGCAGCTTCTGTGGATGTTGTGTACATGTCTCGTATTATTCTTTAATGATATTAGATTAGATGCAGCTCTATTTTCCAATAAAAAAAATTAATTAATTGTTTCTAGATATCCTTTTTCTCGTATCTATTTTAAGCAAGTACTAACATAAGAATATAGCACTGGTTTGTGACGATATTGATTTTGGTATGGGCTTCTTGTGTAATAATTACATTTGATAGAAGTTGCATAGGCGTTTCGTTTGCAAATTAGTTACGGTCGGCGTGTGGTGTAGGTGGTAGTATTAAGCATTCATGGAGGTTATATAATAAGCCATTAATCCTCATTTCTACGTCCATCTTTTTGCTACTGACGTCATAATTAAGGTTGTGGCTACTAGAACAATATTTTATATCATAAGTGATTTAGTTATATCATGTAATGAAAAACTTTGTTTCTTTTGCATAAATTTTTCTTCTCATCCATGGAATGATGTAAATATTTGATTTAAGTTTTATAGTATAATTTTTAAATTGACAAAATGTATGTCGGTTATACCATATACTTTCGATACAATAATCTCGTCAATCAATTTCAAACATATTTCCTTTTTAAAGACAATTTTCTAAAGTCGTAGAGTTTTTTTCTTCAAATCTCTTTTGTCAAAACTTGAGTATATATTTTTCAAATATAATTAATTTTTCTAATTTTGATTCAATATATTTTTCAATACTAATTTATTTTTCGATCAAATCACAAAAATAAAAATAAATCCTTGAAGTCTAGCACTTCTTGGGTTTTTGGACGATTATTATTGAGGCGTACGCCTTAAATAATATATCATTGTGACATTTCCGTTGTTCATTCAGACATTGTCGAGATCTAGCATCTCCATAATATTCTGATTAATTGGTTGTGAGGCCTACGCCTCATTTATCAAATAATTGTCATTTCTCCTATGCTTTTCAAATCCAACCTCACATTCTCACCTCTCATACCACAAACTCTTTTCATACCCTCGATTCAATTTAAATTATTTTCTCAACTTTTTCTCAATTCAAACTCCGAAAGAAGGAGGTTCTCGGGATCTAGCATTCCTTGATTTTTCGAGTGAATAATTCTCGAGGCACGCCCTCGAGTTATTATTCATTCAATCTTTCGACTTTTTCAAACATTTTCCAACGTTCTCCTAAGTCGAGTGCTCGTACGCATTCGCAACCATCGACACTTCGCACACACTTCACAATTTCTCGTAGTTTCGATATTAGGGGCACCCTTAGGGACTAATATCGTTTCTCACGATCTAACCCCTGACACGTCGTCAAGTCGGTTCTATCTCCAATCAGGTCCTCGACTCGTCGTCGAACCATTTTCAAACCAATTTCCTTTTGCCTCGCATCCCTATTTTCATTTCAATCTTTCTACAAACGTTTTTTTAAGCTTACGAAAGAAAGATATTCTTAGAATCTAGCATTCTTTGAATATTCGAATAAGTAACTCTCGAGGCACGCCTTTGAGTTGTTATTAGTTCATTCTTTCGATTTCAAAACATCCAACTCTTTATCTTCAACCTATTCAGTCAATTTCCGAAAGAACTGAGTTCTTGGAATCTCGCATTCCTTGAATTCTTGAGTGACAAGCTCTAAAGGCACGCCCTTGGGTTGCTTGTCAGTAACTCTTTCGTCTCTTTCAAAGTCCAAACCAATTCAAACCTCGTCTTTTCGTGGTTTTTACCACGAACTACGAACACTCTGATTCTTTATTCATTTTTGAATATAAGATACGTAGGCACAAGATTGCGATGATCTTGGCGAGCACACTTCTATCTTCCTCCATTATTCCATCTTCCGTTTCCCTCCATCCTTTCCCGTAGTCGAACTACGACGCTCTGATTTCTCATTCTTGTTCGAATGAGCATACGTAGGCACAAGGGCCCCAACCCTTGGCGAGCACCCTATTCTCTAACCATCCATCTCTCCTTTGTGTCTTTAACCTTTTACCCTACCAATTCGCCTTATCAACGAGAAGAAAAACAAGTAAACCTAAACAACACTCCCCACATTTACCTTAAGAGGTTCCCGTCGAGTACGAAGGACGTGAGGGGTGTTAATACCTTCCCCTCACGTAACCGACTCCCGAACCCAGAACATGGTTGCGACAGCCCTGTTCCTATCCTTTTCGTTTTAAGAGGTTTTCTCGATATTTTCCTCTCCCGTTTATTCGGGAAAAATAAAGTTCAGTGGCGACTCTGTCGAACCGAATTTCAGCGCCTTTCGCGCGAGGGTCGTTTCTCCGAAATGTCTTCGTGATTTTTCGAGGTGCGACAGCGGCGCGCTGCTAGAAGAGGAGGCTTTAGCCGTAGGAGAGTATCCCAACCCAAACTTGTCTTGCTTGTTAGGTATCTCTAGAATTCGCCCCCAGCCTGGGGTAGATCCGGCTTGAACAATGGCCCGAGCTTCCTTGAGGGAAGAGAGAGTCATCTCTGGCTTCTCAGTGGTTACAGGAGCTACATTCTTGACTTTAACAGCTTCAAACGCCTGACATAGGGTTTCGTGGATTTCCCCATCCATCTCAACATATTTGAAGGACGACAAATGGCTCACCATTATATCTTCCTC
The DNA here is from genome assembly GCA_963859935.3 of Lathyrus sativus. Lineage (NCBI taxonomy): Eukaryota > Viridiplantae > Streptophyta > Magnoliopsida > Fabales > Fabaceae > Lathyrus > Lathyrus sativus. The sequence goes on from OZ012737.1 coordinate 580,323,863, forward strand.
GCCACAAACAGTCATGATGCTACCTCCAACAGCATACTTGAGCTTCTGGTGCAACGTGGAGGTCACGGCGCCAGCAGAGTGGATCCATGGCCGGCCTAGTAGACAGATGTACGCGGGCATGATGTCCATAATGTAGAAGACCGCGTCGAATGTTTCCGGCCCAACTTGTATTGGTAGTGTCACCTCCCCGAAAACATGACGTTTGGTTCCATCGAACGCTTTCACAACCAGATCACTGGGTGTGGAAATCAATCCTCGAGTATCCAACTTTATCAATGCTTTCTTCGGAAGAACATTGAGCGATGACCCTGTGTCCACCAACACATGAGACATAATTGTTCCCCTACACTCTATCGAGATGTGCAGGGTGCTATTGTGGTTTCTTCCCTTCGGTGTTAGCTCCAGGTCAGTGAACCCTAACCCATTTCCAGCATTCACGTGGGCTACGACCCCTTCCAACTGGTTGACCGATATTTCCTGCGGTACATACGTGGCATTCAAAACCTTCAGCAGCGCGTTGCGATGTGCCTCAGAACACAGCAACAAATTCAGGATGGAAATTTTCGAGGGTGTTTGATGGAGATGATCCATGATCTTGTAGTCACTCTTCTTAATCAACCTCATAAACTCTTCAGCGTCTTTAACAAGTAAGTCCTTCTCTACCCCACGAGGGGTTTCTTCAACGACTTTACTCTTTCCTCTATCAGTTACATCAATTTTGTCTGCTTTGTCCGCCACGATCTCAGGTGGAGAAAACACTCTCCCACTACGAGTGATTCCGCCGACTCCTGCTAGGTTATCCACAGACGACCCAAATGGTTCCAGTTCCAATTTCTGTCTGTTGCAGTAGACGTCTGCCCCATAATGCCATGGGACAGCATTGGTGCTTTCGAAAGGTATCGGCCCATCCTTAGTGATGGTAATCGTGGGCGGCCTGGGTGCAGAAATAGTTATCGTCCGACGAGGGATGATGATGGTAGCAACCTCATCACCTTGCTTCAGCATTACCTCTCTCGATCCGCTTTCGGCCCTTCGGCTAAACTACAGGATTCCTTCAGTCATCAGACTCTGAATCCCCTCTATCAACTGTTCACATCCATCAGGACGAGTCGCACAGCCCGTACATAGTTCTCCACAGCCCGGGAAGAAACCTCTTTTCATCAGCTTAGCTTTAACGAAGCTAAGCGGTGTCTTCAGATCCCTGACGTCAGTCAACACATCTAAGTTCTCGTCTTCAATAATGGCATTCACCCCACCTCCCCTATGATTCAGCATAGAGTTCTTCGTGACATTCGGCACATTATCTGAGAAATTGATGATCTTAGCGTCCACCATATCCTACACCTTGTGCTTGAAGGCTTTACAGTTTTCTATCGTGTGGCCTGGTGCCCCCGAGTGAAACTCGCAAGTTGCATTCGCATCATAACCTGGCGGAGGTGCCCCTGTCAAGGGAGCCAGGGTTCTCTTCTGGATTAGCTGTAACTGGAGCAGAGTCTGTAACAACTGAGCATAAGACATGGGTGGTGTCTCAAGGTGGCGACTTGATAGCGGTGCCCTGTTCTGATACTTCCTGTACCCTTGCTGATTCGGCTGTTGCTGCTGTGGCTGTTGGACCGCTGGGATGGTTATACTGGCCACCTGCTGGTGCTGGACCTTGCCTTTCCTTCGAGCGTTGGACACGGTGCTCGTCTCTCCTTCCCTCCTTTTTCCACCATAAGGTTTCTTTCCTCCTCCAGTTGAGGACAGATCCCCTTGAATTTTCCCCAGTTTGATCCCATTTTCGATGTGGTCACCCGTGATAATGAGATCTGAGAAGCTTCTAGACATACTGTTGACCAATTTCTCGTAATAAACCCCTGGGAGGGTGGCTACGAACATTTCCACAAGCTCGCGTTCAACCATCGGCGGCTGAACTCTAGCTGCCAATTCACGCCACCGCTGGGCGTATTCCTTGAACCCTTCGTTGTTCCTCTGCGACAAATTCTGCAGTTGGACCCGGTTCGGAGCCAAGTCACTGTTATATTGGTAATGGTGCACGAATGCTTCAGCAAGTTCCTTCCACGTGCGCACACTGGTAGACTCCAGACTCATGTACCATTCCAGGGAGGGCCCGGACAAGCTATCTTGAAAGAAGTGCATCAGCAACTTCTCGTCTTCAGAGTGAGCGGACATTTTCCGGTAGTATGATCTCAGATGGACGCGAGGGCAAGTGGTGCCCTTGTACTTTTCGAAGTCGGGTACCTTGAATTTAGGAGGCACCTTAAAGTCAGCAATCAGTCCCAACTTGGACATGTCAACACCCATGGTGTTCAGGTTCTCGAAATTCCTCATCTTGTCCTCGAGCGCCTTAAACCTCAGACGTGCTTCAGCAGTCAGCTCTCCTTCAACACCTTTCTATGAGAACACATCGTCTTGACGGTCTTCTAACCATGGCTGAGGCCCATATAGATTTCCAACACCTGTGTTGCCGTTGCCCAGTCCAACATTGACATTAGCTTCGAAATTCCCATTACCGACGCCAGTCGTATTACCATTGAGTCCCATGTTAGCGATCACATTGTCGTTGGCACTGCCATTCCCCCCAGTCACGAGGACGCCATTCTGAGGAGTTTCAACAGGTGGAGGGGTTGGAACAGTCCCACCATGGAGTACACCATTGCTGTCAACCCTTGAAATCAGAGGCTGGACCAAAGTTTTGAGCTGATCTTGGATGTTGGCAACCACTTGCATGAGCTTCATGAAGCGGTTCATCCTCTCTCGGAGTTCTTGAACGTCCGTCTGCACTTGCTCCATAGCTCTAGCTCGATTTGCTTTGGTCGGAGAGCGGTGGATTGGCCTTTGATCAATCCTGGAATAACCTGCATACACAAAGGGTTAGAAAAACGACAACGTGCTTGTTATGCATATGCTTCATGCAAATGCAAACGTGTGTCTGTGTCTTAGGGAGATATCCCCCCCGATCCTAGTGCCTGAGTGCCAGTGCTGATAATAAGAAGTCTGAGTCCAGTCATGGAAATAACATCTCATATATATAAAGAAAGCCCATCGAGGCGGTACACAACGTCACTGGGTACAAGTAGAATCAATAGCATGACCTCGACCAACAAGCCTGGTGATGGTCAGCATACAATGATCAAAACAAAAGGATTACAAATATAGTCAAGCACGGCCACGGGCGCAAAATTCTTCTAACAGCCCCTTCGTTTCTGGATGATCAGGCCGAGTGAGCAACCCTTCGACGAGTAACTCTCTCTGCATAATGGTGTACTGAAGACCTTCAACCAAATCATCCCATGCTCCTTCGCCGAAACAATCTTCTAACTTCCGCTTCTTGGATTCAAACGTCAGTTTGCGCTCCTTCAGGTTAGCAAGAGCCTTGTTGAGCTGGCCTTCAGCGGCATATCTGCGAGCGGTTTCTTCATCAAACCTCTTCTCACTAGCCTTCACCTGGGCTTTCAATTTGGAGATCTGCTGCTTCAGTTTATCCTCCCGTTCCTTGCCGTTGGCTAGGGTGGCCTTCCAATGCTGATTAAACTTGGATATCCTCCGGTACGCTTCATCCAAGTGCTGCTTCTTAGTAGCTAGTACATCATTAACGACTTTGAAGTCCCGACCCAAGCGCTCACGCTCAGCCATCTGCTTAGTCAAATTTGTCCCTAACTGGTTCACCAGCTCTGTTTGCCTCTTAAAGGAATGAACGGATTCGCTTCTCTCGCTTCTGAGTTGAGCCAATTCTTTCTCCAGTTCTTCATTTGCCTTCTTCAACTCATCTCGCTCAGCTTACACCTGATTGTGCCGCTGAATAGGCACGGTGGTAGGCTCTTCAATCACTAGAGAGCTTTCTGGCTTGGCAGGAGGAAACGGCATCCCTATAGCATCTGCTCTGGCTCTGATCCAAGTCACATATGGAGCGTAGGCCTGGCTATTACTTTTCCCCAACAACGGCTTTCCTTGCTTACAGATACCATTCCAAGCGTGCTGAAGCTTAGATAACATATCCCCCTCTAGAAGACCAGTGAGGTACAGAGATTCCTGCACCTCTTCATCCTTCGGCGGAGCTCTCAAAGCATAAGCAAACTGTCGGACCAGCAGAGATGTATTATAGTTTATACAGCCCTTCCTGCCTATCAAAGGCACATTCGGAAACCCACTGCAGTTGAAGATGATCTCGGTACCCAACCTATATCTATCAAAACAGGCAATATCCTCCGCTGACAGACTCATCAAACGCTCGGACCACTCAGCTGTGGCTGCAGACGAAGCAAAGGGACCCTTCTTGGGTAGGTGACTATCAAGCCATCTATAGAGTAGGGGCACATAGCACGAGACATTCTTACCCCTTCTGTTCTCGTTTTTGTAGTGGATGGAATGGTAGACATCTCCTATCAAGGTAGGGACTGGATTCCCTGATGCAAAGATGTGGAAGGCGTCGAAGTCTACAAACTCAGGCATATTGGGGAACAGAATGATGCCGTATATGCACAGAGCGAGAATGGCGTTGAACACGACCCAACATCCGTCTTTCGCGCACTGCTGAGCCTTTCCCACTAAGAACTGCAAGGAGAAACCGGGAACCCTGTTCCAACTAGAAAAGATCAACTCGGAGGCATCCAGATGAAGTGAAGGAGCTAGACTAGCCAGATTAGGCTCAGCATCCATATGAACAAAGGGCATCTGGCTCTTGATAGGCACATCTAACAAATCAACATACTCCTCTAGTGTGGGTGCGAGAATAAAGTCCTGGAAAGTAAAGCATCTCAATGGAGGATCGTAGAACTGCAGCAGGGCGTGCAACCCATTCAACTCAAACACAGAGGGTTTACGAACCAAACTGAGTAGTTTACCGTAAGACTTTCTGAATTCCTCTCTCACAGAATCATCTGCCAAAGCAATCAAACCAGTCAGCTGAACAACATCGGGAGTGGGGAGTTTGTAAGCCACAGTCTTCCTCAGAGAACCCATAGTAGCACAACAGAAGGCAAGAAAACCTGAATCGGGGGAAACGGTACCTGTAACACAGACACACGTTAATGAAATGCAAATGAGTATGCAAAACAATGCAAAATGCAATCATGCAGCAGGAGATCAAGACGACTGTGCTGAAGGTTCTGTATCAACAAAACCACAATACTGCTCTGTCAAGAACAACCATATCTCTAATGAGAAGAAAACCCTGATATCGGACCATAAATCTGGTCTGTCAAGAACACACATATCTAAAGACAAGGACCTCTGATACAGGACCATAAATCTGCTCTGTCAAGAACAAATATACATCTGATGATGAGAACCTCTGATACCAACAAAACCGATTCACTATCAAGAAAACCAGGTAATCTAAAGGTTAAGATTTCCTGCAACAAACCCAACCCTGCTCATAGGTATGGACCTAAACTGACACAAGTTCGGCACCCTATGCGGTCATCAGCGTCACAGACATTCAAGAGGGGTGATACGATACCCAGAAGGTGTGGCATCACCGTCTCCTGAAGCGGCCTCACTCAGCTGAATTCCAAATGATCGGTCCCCATAGTCGACAATCCTCCAAACCAACAACCCCTCAGGCCCCAAGGGACGGAAAAGAAGTCAACCGGGAGAACCTCGTCTGAGCGTGGATTTCATGAGACACTAGTGCCTGCAAAGCAAGCACGCGCCCACTAATTTCCACAACTAATGCTAAGTACACTCAAGCCTGGGTCTGGCTTTTCACTCATCAGAATGCCCCCCCCCCACAACAGCACAGATAATCATATCATACTGAAAATAGAGTGCGGGAAATAAAATGCGATAAACACAACCCAACAAGTAATCATACAAGCGCTAGGATTGACTATCGCAGGGGACGTTGGATCCCCAGATTGACTCGCCTAAGGGACGTTGGATCCCTAGGAAACTATCAAGTCCCCAGCAGAGTCGCCGGCTGTCGCTACCCGCGAAAATAAGGTGCCGGCAAAACAGAAGAGTCGCCACCTTTTGTTATTTATCCCTTAGAGCGGGAAAGGAAACGATCGGAGAAACCTGACGAAAAGGTATAAGACAAGGTCATCGCAACCATTGTCTGGGTTCGGGAGTCGGTTACGCAAGGGGAAGGTGTTAGCACCTCTCACGTCCATCGTACTCGATGGGATCCACGCTTGTTGTGTTTATCTGACGGGTTTGTTTACTATCTCCCTATCAAGGCTGGTCTGAAAAAGAAAAGAAAATGACTCGGCAAAGCGTCGCGCCTTATGCCTACGTATTCTCATCAGAGAATGAGAAATCAGAGTCAACGTAGTTCGCCTAACTACAGGTTACGGGGAAGGTGGCTCGCCAATACGTCAGTATTGTGCCTACGTACTCTCAACAGGCTTGAGAGATCAGAGCTTACGTAGTTCGGGATAATACGGATTACGGGGATTCAGATTCATCTGTTTTATCGAGTAGGGTTAACTAGAGGTGGCAATTAAATCCATTAAGGCAAAATCCATCCAATCCATCCATCAAAAAATCCATCCAATCCATCCACCACACAAAAAATAAGTTAATGGATCGGATTAAATCCATCCATTTATATGCATGGATGGATTCAATCCATCCAACATATTTTAAGGATCCAATGGATTATTTTTATTTTCGTTAGATTTATTTTTTTAAAATTAGATTTTTTAAAAATAATTTAAAAACTATATTTTTTTTCTGAAAAAAAAAGTTTAATTTTTTTGAAAAAAAATCTGTTTTTTTTTCAGAATAAAAAACTGATTTGTTTTTCGAAAAAAAAAACCGACTTTTTTTTTGGAAAAAAATCGTTTTTTTTTTCAGAATAAAAAACTGATTTGTTTTTCGAAAAAAAAACCGACTTTTTTTTTGGAAAAAAAATTAATTTTTTTTTCTGAAAAATCGGTTTTTTTTTCAGAATAAAAAACTGATTTGTTTTTAAAAAAAAATATTTATTTTTACGAAATTAAAAAAAAAGTTGGATAGATGGATATCCATCCATTAAAAATATGTTAATGGATGGATTGGATGGATTTTATTTTTAATGGATGGATCGGATTGGATAATTTTAATAAAATTTTAGTGGATTTTAATGGACTAATGGATTGTTTTAATCCATCCATTAGCAATCCAATCCATATCCATCCAATCCATCCATTTTGCCACCCCTAGGGTTAACAAACAGTTCCAGCAGTTTGGCGTACGCAGCTCGACCTTTGGGAGGCTTAGGCGTTACCGTTTGCGGTAGAACTGGGAGTTAACGACACTCTTTTCTTCAGAAAAGCTTCCTTTGACTTATGGGCCCACGGGGAAAAAAGGTTTGAAGTTTGTTTTCTGTCTTTTATGGAAGAACTGTTTTTTATGGATGTTTGCAACCAATATCGCACTAGAGACTATGATCTGAGAGTGAATGCATCGCATGTCACCCAAAGGGTGCCATACTAAACATCCAAGTTGTCGAAAAGAAACTCTCCGACAACCCTTTCTCAGATAGCTTAAGGCTCGTAACGTACGATGTCAGTTAACCTTTATTACTGTATCTTGATTTGTTTTGAGATGAGAAGAGAACGAACAGGTTCAACTAAGAGGGGGACTATCAAGTCCTAATGTTGTCATGCCAAGGATTCATCCTATGATTGAGGTTTGAAACAAGAATCTCCTTGAAGTTGTCATGCATAGGTTTCAACCTAAAGTTCTAATCATCACTTCCTTATCAAAGGAAGTGATATTCCTAGGGGATCATGTCAATGATAAACAGAAACAGATAAAGCATCAGCTAAACAGTAAACAGTAAACGACTGCAAAATGCATGCAATGCAAGTGAGGGAGGAAATGTGTGTGGGGCATCAGCCTCCACAAGTTCATCTCAACCTCAAGCCAGATATGAATAACTGCAATCATACAGAGGAAATAACATGCTATCAAGAAAACACAATAACTGCAATCATACAGAAGAAATAACATGCTATCAAGCACACACAAACCACATAGGCAAGGGAGCTGAGCTCTACCGAATACCCGCAAGCAAAGCCATACAGTAAAAATACAAGCAGAGGGAGCAACTCAACCTCTAGGGCAATCATGCTCCTAGCTTAAATCAATCTAATTATGAACTTATTCTAATGCATCAATCAAATCAAACAAGTCACATCAATACATTTGCACAGAAAGCAAACAGACAGGAAAGAAAGCATATCAACAGCTTCCCCAGCTTCACAGCAAAGCTTCTCTGACATCAGTTCAGTCCTCAGTCTGTAACTGTTCTTCAAGGCTATCATCTCCAATAGCAAGTATCAACTTGCTTCTTCAAGCTTCCAAACTACCAAACATAAGTATCAACTTATTCTCTCTTCCTCAAGCCTCAGCTCTTCAGTAAATCTCAATTTGGTCTCCTTCACAAGTATCAATTTGTTCTTCAAGCTTCATCTCTCTCCTCCTTACAAGTATCAACTTGCTCTTCCTGATCTACAAGCTTCAGCTCCTAAAGGTAATCTCCAAACACCAAGAAGTAGCAACCTCTAGCATCTTCAAACTTCTAACAAGGAACTCCATCCTCTAGCAAGGAAGAAAGATTCATCTAACAAGAGCAAAGTTTGGATGATTGATAGTAGAGTGAAGACCAAAGGTCACCACTAAGTACCTATCATCAGAGAAAGGAACCCTCAAAGGTTCTACCAACTTGTAAAGAGCCACACATCCTACCAAAGGAGGGATGCGGCCTTTACAAAGGGACCTTACATCATAGGGAAGAATGGAAGTGATCAACATCTTCCATGTTTATGAAGGAAGAGAATCTATCTAGAAGCTCTGCCTACAAACCCTAATCTTAACACCTGATCAACATTATACCAAAAGAAGGGAAGATCTTAACATCCAAGCTTCTTCAAGCAATCCATTGCATCTTCAACTCGCCTTCAACCTCATCCAAGAGCAAAAGAGACAAAACCCTAATCTAAGGGAACTAAAGAAGTCATTCTAGTTGAATTAGTGCATTAGAAATCATCTCAAGTTAGCATCTAAACTAAAATCAAACAAAAATAGTAAACTACATTATAAATTCCTTCAAAAATTTCTAAGGGATCCTAATTCAATCATGAATCTACCATACAAAAATCAGAGGTTGAATCACCCACCAAGTTCTAAATATAAAATCTAAATCATAAGGTATCAACCATAAACCCTAAAAATGGAGCTCTTAAAGTTTCAACCTAAAACTACCAATTATATTCATCACAAAAATTTGAGAAAAATCTAGGGGGACCATGCATATCTATGCTAGCTACATACAAAAAATCAGGGCAAGAATCATCATCAAATGATCAAACCAAATTCAACAAGATCAAGCATCAACCATGGTCATTTTAATATCAATTAAAATTCAAAAATGCACATAAAATCAAAAATTGCATGGAATATTAATATTTTTTGTTTAAAAAATACTAGATTCAATCATGAATCCATGGCAAAAAGAATGGAATTAATTGAGTCATTTTTCAATTATTTATGAATTTTCCAATAACCATGTATGAAATGAAAAATAAAATGAAAAATCAAAAGAAAATAATAGGCGCGTGGTGCAGGTAGCAAATTAATTCAGTTCATTCTAGTGATTGGGCCATAAGGGGGTGGGAGTATCAACTATTGACTTAAGCCCAAAACCAACATTTAAATGAAACATTGTGTTTCATCTCAACTCAGAAATCCTTCACAAAACTGAAAACCACTCGTGGCCGTTAGATCCCACTTTGGTCAAAGGTCCACCTCCAATCCAATGGCTCTGGGATCATCTTCCTCATTTTGAATCTCTGAACTCAGATCACCTGCGCGCGCTAGAGTCACCACCGGTGACTTCTCCGATCAACCTTCCACAACCCTAACTCTCTCTAGGATCCACCATTGGCCACAATTCCTTGATGAATCTTGTCCCAAATTTCCTCAGGAATTCATTCATGCCACTAATTCATTCTAAAAACTCAAGATTTGCAAGAACACAATCTCAACCGAAAATTGCAACAACCCTAATTGGTCACTAATCTCCAAATTGATGATCCAAAAACATTCCTACATCAATCTACAATGCATCTAACACAATAATTCCCATTGATTCTACCTAATTTAAGCCATGGAAGGAGAACTGCGTACCTGGTAAAATTGAGCAAACAGAGTGGTTGAATCTTCAAATCAACCCTCAAGAACTTGCAGATTCCTTCACTAGCCTCCAATCAACCTTTTGTATGCGAAGAAAAGAGTTGAAATGCCTTGGATTCTTGAACCCGATTATGAGTTGCAAGCTTCCAACTCCAATGGCTAACTCACGATTCCCCCATAGTTTGGCCTTGAATTTGATCTGGAACTGATCACCAACCTCAGAGCAAGCTATTGGGATCAATATCTTGGATTGAAATGGCTTCAAACCTTGTAACAGATTTTGATTTGCAAGAAGAAATTTCAAAGTGCAATCTCACACTCCTCTCTCAATTCTCACCAACCTTCACTCTGAACCAATTCATAATCATATATAGGACATGAATGAATGATCTAGAAAGTTCTAGATCAATCCAATGAGTATTTCATTATCTCATGTCATGGAAAATTCAATCTCATGCCATTCTCATACCAATTCTGCTAGCATCTTGCACTTGCCCTCATTCTCATCCAAATTCTCTCCACATGAGATTTTGAAAGTGTTTTGATGGATTGGAGCATTGGTCTTGCACTTATGCATAGTTTGGGTTATGTAACTTAAGCTTTAAGTAACAACATACAACTCTATGATTTTGACCTCAAATGAGAAAAGTGCCATTGCCATTGTCTTTAAAATTCATTTTACAATCAAAATGACATATAGGTTTGTTTCATTTGGTCACCAAATGAAAAATCCCAAATTTGGTCTTTTTAATGAACTTTAAATCTTCCTTTTTAAGCCAATTTTCCAATTTTGAGTTACAAGCAATTCCAACCTCTCATGACCACTTGGCTAGCCTTAAAACATCATTTTGAACAATTTTGATGTTGAACATTTTCCCATTTGAAGCTTGCAAATAGGAGTTATGGCCTTATGCTTGAAATGACCTGTAATCTCCAAATGACCAAAATACCCTTGACTTGTCAAAGCCATAACTTGAGTTATACAAATCCTATCAAGGACTTCTAGTACTCTCTAGAAAGCTAAGAGGATAAGGAACAACATTCATGTTGACCAAAAGTTCATAGGAATCATCCTTCTAGGGAAAAAGTTTCATGCAAGTTGGACAACTTTCAAGCTCCAAATTTACATGCCTCAGATGACTTGTAACTTGTCCAAGTCATAACTTGAGTTCTACAAATCCTATCAAGGACTTCTAGCACTAAAATTAAAGCTAATATCATGCTCTACAACATTCATGTTGGGGGCAAGATGAGATGACAATCACATCTTGAGCTAAACTGCCTTGAAGATAGGGGTCAAACTAGGGGATTTTACACTGTCAAGCCTTAGAAACCCTAGCTTGAAACTTCTCAAAATCTTCAATCATGATGATTTAACCTTGGAATCATCCTTAGAACATCTTAATGCATCAACCCATGATCACATGGCTCTTGGGTTAAGTCTCAACCTTCCCCAAATCATCAGTTGACTTAGGGTTGACCCAGTCAAACCCTAATTGCACCACTCATGGCTGAGGCTTCTTAATCTTGCCCAATGACCTGTCTAGGCCTCAAAGTGATCTTCAACACTTCTCATGAGCTCTCTCAAGACCTCAAGTCTAACTTCATGGCCTCATAATCATCTGATGGCTTCCCACAACTCCCAAGTTAGGAGACCTGCACACTTGGTTTCAACCACTCTTTCTGAGGATCTTTTAACTTCTCTGACAAGGATATCAACCCTTGAACACTTGAATAACCTTCTTAGCTAGCTTCATAGTCTTGTATAGCTCTTAATTGGTAATCATACCTCTTGATCTCCTGCACACATGTCAATGAAATGCGAATGATAATGCTAATGTGAATGAAATGAAACACAAGCTAGGTGAAGAAATGTTGGACAAATTTTGGGGTGCAACACACGTTTTCGGAAATCACCACAACCACCTCGAAGAAGTCCATACAATCCCTCAACGGCGTGCTCGCCTCACTTTCCCGATTCATCGCCAAATCCGCACAACACGCTCTTCCTTTCTTCAAGCTGCTCAGAAAGGAGACCATGTTCGAGTGGACAGAGGAATGCGAGCAAGCCCTTCGCCACCTCAAACGCGTCCTGTCCGAACTACCGGTGCTGACGCGACCCGTAACGGGAGAAACCGTATACTTGAACCTGGTCGTGGCTAACGAGGCCGTCAGCACCGTCCTAATCAGAGAAACCCAAGAAGGGAAAAAGCCAATCTACTTCACGAGCAAAGCCCTCCACGGTCCCGAAGTCCGATATCAGCTGATCGAAAAAGCCGCCTTAGCCCTCATCACCGCTGCACGACGTCTCCGACATTACTTCTTAGCATACACCATCGTGCTGCTGATTTTCTCGCCGAGATGACCCCCTCGCCAGACCCTACCACGGGGAGCCATAAATAGACTATCTTCGTCGACGGCTCCTCAAACTCCACGGGCAGCGGAGGCGCGCATAATCCTCGACAACGAAGAAGGAACTATCATAGAGGTCTCTCTGACACTGGCCTTCCCGACGACGAACAACCAAGCCAAGTACGAGGCATTTCTGGCCGGACTTCGCTTAGCATCAGATCTCAAGGCCAAAGAGATTACAATCTACATATATTCCCAGCTGGTCGCCTCACAAGTACGGGGATAATATCAGGCGAAAAACGATAACATCGCCGAATACTTGGCACTCATTACTGAAAAATGCAAAGTTTTGACTCCGCGGAAGTTCAACACGTCCCACGCGAGCAAAACACCCGAGCCGATATTCTCTCAAAACTAGCGAGCACCAAAAAGAAAGGCGGGCACAAATCAGTCATCCATGAAATCCTATCACAACCGAGAACTAAAAAGGTCGACGCCCCACTCGACGACAACGCCATAGGAGACACCAACTGTTGGATGACACCATTACATGCCTACCTCAGCGCGAGTCGCCTCCCAGCTGACCCCAAAGAGGCCAGCGCGATCAAACGACGCTCCTGCTCATACGTCCTCCTCGAAGGCAAACTGTATCGCAGGGGCTTCACGGTCCCACTCCTCAAATGCATTGACGCCTCCCAGGCCGCAGACGTCCTGGAGGAAATCCACGAGGGCATCAACGTGCAGCACCTCAGGGGACGATCCCTGGCGAGAAAGGTCTTACAAGCAGGATACTACTGGCCTTCAATGCAAGCAGATGCGAGGGAGCACGTAAGGAGATGCGATAGATGCCAAAGGCACGGGGACATGTGTAACGCGCATTTTAATTATTTTTAGTTTCGGTGTTATTGTATCCGTTGACGTGTTTTGTGTGGAATTATTTGAAGAATCAAGGAATAATAATATTAATATATAGTGATAATAGAGTGATAATTCATAGTAATGTTAATATTATTATTATTTCTAATATTAATATATAAGCAAAATAACATTATTGGAATTGTTGGAATTAAGGAATTGTGAAAATATTATTATTGGGATTAAAAAGAGATAAAAGTGGATTTTTGGAATTAAATGGAATAATAAGGTTATTTGGGGTATTAAAGACTTGTTTGGTATTTTGGAAAAGGGGAAACAAGAGAAAGAACACGCACGGTGAAGAAAAGCACGTTTGAGTAGAAGCAAGAGAAGGAGGAGGATCAAGCTGCTGAATTTCGTGGATTTTTCATCATCAAACTACTTATTGAGGTAAGGGGGGAGAATTGATCGGTTAAATGGTATTTGCATGAGTAATTGGTAGAAAGGGGAAATTCCCTAGTTCCCATGATTGATGATGATTTGATGCTGTTGCATGTTGTTAATTCTAATATGTTTGTAATTATAGTGTTAGGATTCATTTGCATGTGCTGTGGAGTATTGGATTGAGTGAAATTGGGGTTTCCGGGTAATGCGTAGTTTTATGCCGGAAGTTGGTAAATTGAGCGGATATGAGGGTTTATCGGGTAAAACTGAGTTTGGATGTTGTAGTAAGGTGGTAGGACCTTAAGCCGATGATTCTGGTGTTGTCCCGATGAAAATTGGAGAGTGGGAGGGATGCTGAGTTCTGAGTAGCAGTTTTATTTTTTAGAAATCGCAGACTTTTGCTAGCCCATCGCGAGGCGAAAGCGCAACGAGCCTTTGTTGGCAGCCCGAGTAGCGAGCGTGTAGCGAGCCATTACAATGCTTGTTTTTCTGTACTCGCTAGCAGGTTCACTGAGCGAGGTGGTAGCGAACACTTCCAGTAGCTAAGAAGTGTGACTCGCGAGGAGGTTCGCTAGGCGAACGTGTAGCGAGCAGGTAGCGAACATAGCAGGTTTTGGATTTTGAGAGCTGTGTACAGCTGTTGGCACTAAGTGTGATCGGTCTGATGTGCTGTGATGATATTTGAGTGCTGAGAGTATGTTGAGGGTTATGAGGGCTATGTGGCCGGCGTTTATCGCATTTGACATAATCGGTGGATTATGTGACATGTTTAGTTATGTGTGTGTCATATGAGATGTGTATGTGTTATATATGTTATATGTAATATATGATGGATCCGTAGGATCGATACGCCTGTGCGCGTTGTGTTTATATGCTGTGGAATGAGTGGATCAGTAGGATCGGATTGCACTTTGTAACGCCCCGATTCTGAATTCCCATTAATTGTTGAGTCTTTTAATTTATTTAATTGATGTTTGTTTTAAATTGAGAAATTATATATTACTATGTGGTGTTTGCTTATTTTATCTATTTTTACCGATTCGGAGAGTTTTCGGGGAATTAGAGTAAAAAGGGCATTTTAGACATTTAGCAATTTAGTGTGAGAATTGATTGGTAAGTGTTGGAAAGAATTTGAGAGGAAAGAAATAGAGATAGAAATAGAATAAGAGAGGAAAAGAAAGAAAGATAGTAACATAAGAAGAAAAACAAGAGAAAGAAAAGAGGAGAAGAGAAAGAGAAGAGAAAGTGGAGAGGAAAACCTAGAATCATCAAGGGATCATCACCAAAGCTTGCAATCGATCGGTAAGGGTGTGAAACTCCATCATCTCTTTAATGTATATGATTGTATGTGTATGTGTTTGGATTTAGTAGAGTTTCTACTCTTTTTCCACTTAGGTTAAAGTTGGTTTTGTGAGTAGAATGAGGTTTTAATCGGTTAGAACTCGGATTAGATGATGTAGTTTAGTCGGGTGATGGTTGGGTTGTGCCACTGAGACTGGTTTGGATTTAATCGGTTGATTTTGTGGAGTTTGGGCTCTTGAGACAGCCATGGAAGTTCTGTCTTCGCAGGCTCGCCAGGCGAATGGCAGCGAAGCTTCGCCAGGCGAAGCCCAGCGAGCTGTAGCGAAGCAAGTCAGAAGCTAACACCCTGTCTTCGCTGGCAAGTTCGCCAGGCGAAGTGAGTTGGTGAAGGTTCGCCAGGCAAGTGTGTAGCGAGCCTCAGCGAGTAATTCCAGAATTACTCCCAGTGGACTTCGCTGGGAAGTTCGCCAGGCGAAGGCCAACGAGCATTCACTGCGTGGCTTCGCCAGGCGAAGGTTGGCGAACCTGGCAGTGTTATTTGTTTTGCTGTTTGTTCATAGCATGATCTTTGGCCGATTCAATTATGATTAATGCCTATGTGAATGATTGATGTGTGAACTGTTTTGACATGTCGTGTTGTTGGTGGCCGAAAGGCGTGAATCCTAGATTGTAGAGCCAATGGTGAATCTTGAACGTTTGATAATCTTGTGTATTTGCTTGAATTGAATAGAAACGCCTTGATAGGCTGATATGTGTGTAAACCATGTGTGAAATGGTGCATAATGTGAATGCATGATAGATATATGCGATGTATGTGATAAATGTAATGAGTATGTTTGTGAACATGGTATGCATTCTGTGTTGATCGATCCCTCGGAGGATTAGCATTGTGTAGCATCTTAGTATGCATTTGTGTGTTGATTGATCCCTCGGAGGATTTGCAGAACCTTGTATGATACGATGGTTATATTAGATTCCTTGGAGAATCGGTTGCATTGTATGATTCCTTGGAGAATCGGTTGCATTATGTGATTCCTCGGAGAATCGGTCATAACATGTAATCCCGTGGAGGATTGGCTAGAGTATTTGATTCCATGGAGAATCTGGTGAGTATTTGATTCCGTGGAGAATCTGCTGAATATTCGATTCCGTGGAGAATCTGATGAATATTTGATTCCGTGGAGAATCTGCTGAATACTTGATTCCGTGGAGAATCTGCTGAATACTCGATTCCTTAGAGAATCTGTTGAAATGAGTCGGTACCGCATTTGCATCTGCATAGAGTCGTGTGTCGGTCTCTATGAGTTGCATGAGTCATCTGTGTATGATGCATTAGTTGAATGAATATAACTGTGTATGTTATATATGATTGTTTGGAAGAACATATAGTGAATGTTCATGTGCATGTGTAGAGACATGATTAATTGTATATGCTTAATGTGATGAGAACATAATTTGAGTATAACTTGTACAACTATGAGTATATGTATATATACAATTTTATGCATTAACTGTTATGATATTGTTTCTCACCCTTCTGCTGTTTTATAATGCTCTATGAGGCATTGCAGAGTAGGAAGTTGGAGGTTCTTTTGTGAAGTGATGTCTTCATCTTTTTGGTCAATGGCTCTGATATGTAATATCTGGGTAGTTAGGAAGCCTTTGGCTCTTTTGAAGCTATTTTGTTTTGATTCTTTTGTGATACATATGTGTATGTATCTGCTGTGGATATGTTGTAAAGCATGAATTGATTGAATGGTTGTATATACTTTTATGTATGTGATCGATTCAATATTTGGATGTTTCCGCTTTTATTCTAAATATTGAGATGTGGGTTACCCATTGTTGCATATCTATTTTGAGCAGGTATCGTATGTGTTTAATTTCATGATAATGTGATGCGCCTCTTATATACCATGTTTTAATTAAACTCTGATGAAATAAATTTTCTAAGTGCCTAATTGATTTAATTGATTAATTTGGGGGTATAGAAAGGGGGTGTTACACACTTTGTGTGCTAGACGTGTATGTGATGCGTGATATATGTATGATACATGATGAGATATGGTCAGGGGACCGTGTGTGCTGATTATGTGTGATTGTTGTGATGTGCGTGCATTGGGGTTATGCATGGCGTGTTGTGTTATGTGCTCCCTGTGTGGAGGGTGATTGCCCAGTGACCATCGAAGATGTGCTCCCTGTGAGGAGGGTGATGGCCAGGTTCCCATCATTGTTGTGAGTCGGTACCACATATCATTGTGTGAGTGGCATGTGTTACATTGTTGTGTTTAGTGATTGTTGATGGTGGGACAGTAGGTCCGAATGTGTTGTATATGAAATGACTTTTTATATGTTTCTGCCTTTATTTCATGTACCTTTATACCATTAATATTTGATAGTGAATTCTCACCCCTTTGTTGTTGTTTTGGTCTGTGCTTCTTCGGAAGTACAGACAATCCAGGTGTATAGCTAGCTTGGATTGTGCTGGTGTCATAGGATTGCTCTGATACGTAACACTGAGGCTTTTTGGGAGTATTTATGGTTTATTAATGATTATGTGTGTCCTGTGGCGTATCTTATTTTGTGGGATTAGTAATGATGTTTGATGGATGTATATTTTGGGCAGTGGCCGTACATGATGTATATGATGATGTTGATTGACGACAATGATGTATATATATATTATGTGTTATGACAGACTACTTCTGTTTCCGCTGAAAATTTTATTAGAAATCAGTTCTTTTAAATGATTTGTGGAATTTTTTTGAGGAATGTGACATTCCGTTGTGGGAGAAACTCTGATAATTGTTGATTTTAATTGTTTTATTTTATTTTTGGGAAACGGGGTGTTACAAGTTGGTATCAGAGCAGGTCGGTCCATCCGGCCAGTGTAGTGTTTTGAGTCTGTCTGTAGGATAAAGTTGGTTGTTTTCTGTTAACCTGGATTGTTGTTGTTGAGTAGTATGGCTAGGAGGAATGATGCGGCGTTAGCTGCTGCTATACAAGCAATGGCGCAAGTGGTGGCCAATCAGAATCTGGCTGCGGGTGCTCAGTTTAGAGACTTGACGGAGTTCTAGAGCAACAAGCCACCGAAGTTTGAAGGTGGGATTTTGGATCTGGCCGCTGCACAGAAGTGGTTGAAGGCGATAGAGAAGATCTTCAGAACCATGGGGTGCAGTGACGAGCAGAAAGTGAGATTTGGCACTCACATGTTAGAGGGAGAAGCTGAAGCTTGATGGGGAAATTGTCGTCAGAGGATGGAGGCTTCGGGGACTCCGATTACTTGGGAGGTGGTTCGATCTGGATTTCTGGAGAAGTATTTTCCAGAAGATATCAGAAGTTCTAAAGAGGTTGAATTTTTAGAGCTGAAGCAAGGCAGTATGTCGGTGGCCGAGTATGCGGCCAAGTTTGAGGAATTGGCTCAGTATTATCCCCATTACAATACTGAGGAGGCAATGACTTCTAAATGCCTGAAATTTGAGAATGGGCTGAGGCCGGAGATCAAGATGGGGATTGAGTTTTAGAAGATCAGGAGTTATCCTGAGTTGGTGAGTAGAAGCCGGATTTATGATAATGATAACCGTGTAAGGATTGCAGACTACAAGACGGTGAATGACCGTAAGGGTAAACAAAGGTTTGGTGGTACTCCTTACAGTGTTCCGACTGATAAGGGGAAGTTCAAGGGTGTTGTTGATAGGAATCTCAGAGAAGGAAGGGCAGTTGCTGGTACGAAGTGTTTCCGGTGCGGTGGCATGGGTCATCGTGCCAATAGTTCTCCTCATGAAGCGAAGAAGTGCTTCAAGTGTGGGAAGCCAGGCCATGTAATGGCGGATTGTAGGACTAATATGCCTACTTTCTATAACTGCGGTGAGAAAGGCCATATTATTACTCATTGTGAGAAGCCGAGGAGGGCTCAAGCGCCTCAGGTTGGCGGGAAAGTGTTTGCTGTGGTGGGAACTCAGTCGGCGGATGAGGAGCGTTCGATCAAAGGTACTTGTTTTATCAATAACATTCCTTTGACTGCTATGATTGACACGGGTGAGACCCACTCGTTTATCTCTGTTGATTGTGTGAAGAGGTTAGGTTTGGTGCCGACTACTCTAGAGCGGCGGATGACTATTGAAACTCCCTCGATTGGTTCAGTGACTACTTCGTTAGTGTGTTTGAAGTGTCTACTGACTATTTTTGGCCGAGACTTCGGTGTGGATTTGATTTGTTTGCCACTTGGTGGTTTGGATGTTATACTGGGTATGAACTCGTTGGAGTTCAACCGAGTGTACATCGATTGTTTTCGGAAGGTGTTATTGTTTCTGACTCTAGAAGAGGAAGCGTTGGCAGATTCATTGTCTAGTAAGGAATTGAGGACCTTGTTGGAGGATGAAGCTCAAGTGTTTGCTTTGTTTGCATCGTTGTCAGTTGACAACAAGGCGTTGTTGGATGAGTTGGCTGTGGTGAATGAATTTCCGGAGGTGTTCCCGGATGATATTTCAGAGTTGCCTCCGAAGAGAGAAGTTGAGTTCAGCATTGATCTTATTCCTGGTACGAGGCCTATTTCTATGGCGCCGTACAGGATGTCGGCAGCGGAGTTGGCCGAGTTGAAGTCTCAGATTGGAGAGTTGCTGGATAAAAAGTTTATCAGACCAAGTGTGACACCGTGGGGAGCTCCAGTGTTGTTAGTGAAGAAGAAGGATGGTAGCATGCAGTTATGCATCGATTACCGCCAGTTGAACAAAGTGACCATCAAGAACAAATATCCTCTTCCCAGGATTAATGATTTGATGGATCAGTTGGTGGGAGCTCGTGTGTTCAGTAAGATTGACTTGAGGTCGGGTTATCATCAGATCAGAGTGAAGGAAGGAGATATTCAGAAGACGGCGTTTAGAACTCGATATGGACATTACGAGTATGCGGTAATGCCTTTCGGAGTGTCTAATGCGTCGGGCGTGTTCATGGAGTATATGAACCGTATCTTTCATTCTTATTTGGACCAGTTTATTGTCGTGTTCATTGATGATATACTGATTTATTCCAAGTCTGAGGAAGAGCATGCAGAACATCTGAGGATTGCTTTGCAAGTGTTGAAAGATAACAAGTTGTTTTCTAAGTTATCAAAGTGTGAGTTCTGGTTGAAGATGGTGAGTTTCTTGGGGCATGTTATTTCTCGTGATGGTGTTTCAGTAGACCCATCTAAGGTGAGTGCGGTGTTACAGTGCGAACCGCCGAAGACGGTAGCAGAGGTTAGAAGCTTTTTGAGTTTGGTTGGTTACTACCGAAGATTTATTGAAGGTTTTTCCAGATTGGCGTTGCCATTGACTCAGTTGACGAGGAAAGATCAAGTGTTTTTATGGGATGCTACTTGTGAAGAGAGTTTTGTGGAGCTGAAAAGGAGATTGACTTCGGCGCCAGTGTTAGTGTTACCGAATCCGAGTGAGCCTTTTGTGGTGTATTGTGATGCTTCTAAGATGGGATTGGGCGGAGTTCTTATGTAGAATGGAAAAGTGGTAGCTTATGCTTTGTGGCAATTGAGGGTGCATGAACGGAATTATCCTACTCATGATCTTGAATTGGTTGCGGTGGTCTTTGTTTTAAAGATTTGGAGACATTATTTGTATGGTTCGAGGTTTGAGGTGTTTAGAGATCACAAAAGTTTGAAGTACCTGTTTGATACGAAAGAGTTGAATATGCGGCAGAGAAGGTGGTTAGAATTCCTGAAAGATTATGATTTCAGTTTGAGTTATCACCCAGGAAAAGTGAATGTTGTTGCGGATGCGTTGAGCAAGAAGACAATTCATATGTCAGCTTTGATAGTAAAAGAGATAGAGCTTATTGAGCAATTTTGAGATTTGAGCATGGTTTGTGAATTTACGGCTGATGGTGTGATGTTGGGTAAATTACAAGTAAAGAATGATTTATTGGATATGATAAGAGAACATCAGAAGTTGGATGTGAAACTTGTGGACTTGATGCGTGGGGCCGAAAGTGACTCTGGTAGTGATTTCGGGTTGGATAATGCTGGTGTGTTGAGGTTTCGGGGCAGAATTTGTGTACCGGATAATGACGATCTGAGGAAATCGATTATGGACAAAGGACATCATAGTAGCCTGAGTATTCATCCAGGAGCTACGAAGATGTATCAGGACTTGAAAAAGTTATTTTGGTGGTCGGGTATGAAGAGGGATATCGCTCGTTATGTTTATGCTTGTTTGGTATGTCAGAAATCAAAGGTGGAGCATCAAAGACCTTCTGGGATGATGCAACCATTAGAGATTCCGATTTGGAAGTGGGATTGTATCGCCATGGATTTTGTTACGGGATTGCCGAATACGGCGAGAGGATTTGACGCGATTTGGGTGATCGTGGATCGACTTACTAAGTCTGCACACTTTGTGCCGATTAGTATCAGTTTTCCATTGGAGAAGCTGGCAGAGATCTATATTCGGGTGATTGTAAAGCTGCATGGTGTGCCTTTGAGTATTGTGTCGGATAGAGATCTGAGGTTCACTTCAGTATTTTGGAAGAGTCTGCAGGAAGCTTTGGGTACTGAGTTGAAGCTGAGTTCAGCTTATCATCCGCAAAAGGATGGTCAGTCGGAGAGGACTATTCAAACTTTAGAGGATTTTTTGCGGGCTTGTGTGTTGGAAAGAGGTGGTATGTGGGATACTCAATTGCCTTTGGTAGAGTTCACGTACAACAACAGTTACCATTCCAGTATCGGGATGGCACCGTTTGAAGCTCTTTATGGTAGGAGGTGTAGGACTCCTCTGTGTTGGTATGGGTCGGGTGAGAGTGTTGTGTTGGGACCAGAGTTGGTGCAGTAGACTATTGAGACAGTGCAGATAATCCGTGAGAAGATGAAAGCATCTCAGGATCGGCAGAAGAGTTATTATGACAACCGAAGGAAAGAGTTGGAATTCAGTGAGGGTGACCATGTATTTTTTAGGGTTAACCCAGTGACTGGTGTTGGACGTGCATTGAAGTCCAAAAAGTTGGATTCGAAGTTTATCGGGCCATATCAGATTTTGCAGAGAATTGGCGCTGTGGCGTATAGGGTGGCGTTGCAACCGGAGCTTTCGAACTTGCATGGCGTGTTTCATGTGTCGCAACTTCGGAAGTATGTACCCGATGTGTCTCATGTGGTTCAGAAGGATGAAGTTCAAGTTAGGGAGAATCTAACTGTCGAGACGTTGCCGTTGAGGATCGAGGACTGCAAGATGAAGCGACTCAGAGGGAAAGAGATACCTTTGGTGAGAGTGGCGTGGGGAGGTGCTGCAGGAGGCAGTGTGACCTGGGAATTGGAAAGCATGATGCGGGAAGCGTATTCAGAGTTATTTCCATCAGGTATTTTCGAGGACGAAAATAATTAAAGTGGGGGAGAGTTGTAACGCCCATTTTAATTATTTTTAGTTTCGGTGTTATTGTATCCATTGACGTGTTTTGTGGGGAATTATTTGAAGAATCAAGGAATCATAATATTAATATATAGTGATAATAGAGTAATAATTAGTAGTAATGTTAATATTATTAATTATTATTATTATTATTATTATTATTATTATTATTATTTGTAATATTAATATATAAGCAAAATAACATTATTGGAATTGTTGGAATTAAGGAATTGTGAAAATATTATTATTGGGATTAAAAAGAGATAAAAGTAGATTTTTGGAATTAAATGGAATAATAAGGTTATTTGGGGTATTAAGGGCTTGTTTGGTATTTTGGAAAAGGGGGAACAAGAGAAAGAACACACACGGTGAAGAAAAGCACGTTTGAGTAGAAGCAAGAGGGAGCAAGCTTGAGCAAGAGAAGGAGGAGGATCAAGCTGCTGAATTTAGTGGATTTTTCATCATCAAACTACTTATTGAGGTTAGGGGGGGGGGGAGAATTGATCGGTTAAATGGTATTTGCATGAGTAATTGGTAGAAAGGGGAAATTCCCTAGTTCCCATGATTGATGATGATCTGATGCTGTTGCATGTTGTTAGTTCTAATATGTTTGTGATTATAGTGTTAGGATTCATTTGCATGTGCTGTGGAGTATTGGATTGAGTGAAATTGGGGTTTCCAGGTAATGCTTAGTTTTATGCCGAAAGTTGGTAAATTGAGCGGATATGAGGGTTTATTGGGTAAAACTGAGTTTGGATGTTGTAGTTAGGTGGTAGGACCTTAAGCCGATGATTCTGGTGTTGTCCCGATGAAATTTGGAGAGTGGGAGGGCTGCTGAATTCTGAGCAGCAGTTTTATTTTTCAAAAATCACAAACTTTTGCTAGTCCATTGCTAGGCGAAAGCGCAGCGAGCCTTCGCTGGCAGCCAGCGTAGCGAGGGTGTAGCGAGCCATTACAGTGGTTGTTTTTCTGTACTCTCTAGCAGGTTCGCTGAGCGAGGTGGTAGCGAACACTTCTAGTAGCTCAGAAGTGTGACTCGTGAGGAGGTTCGCTAGGCGAATGTGTAGCGAGCGTTCGTTAGGAGCTCGCGTAGCGAGCAGGTAGCGAACGTAGCAGGTTTTGGATTTTGAGAGCTGTGTACAGCTGTTAGCACTGAGTGTGATCGGTCTGATGTGTTGTGATGATATTTGAGTGCTGAGAGTATGTTGAGGGTTATGAGGGCTGTGTGGCCGACGTTTATCGCATTTGACATAACCGGTGGATTATGTGATATGTTTAGTTATGTGTGTGTTATATGAGATGTGTATGTGTTATATGTGATATATGATGGATCCGTAGGATCGATACGCCTATGCGCGTTGTGTTTATATGTTGTGGGTGGAGTGGATCAGTAGGATCGGATTGCACTTTGTGTGCTAGACGTGTATGTGATGCGTGATATATGTATGATACATGATGAGATATGGTCAGGGGACCGTGTGTGCTGATTATGTGTGATTGTTTTGATGTGCGTGCATTGGGGTTATGCATGGCATGTTGTGTTATGTGCTCCCTGTATGGAGGGTGATGGCCCAGTGACCATCGGAGATGTGCTCCCTGTGAGGATGGTGATGGCCAGGTGCCCATCGATATTGTTGTTGTGCTCCTTGTGTGGAGGGTGATGCCCAGTGACCATCGAAGATGTGCTCCCTGTGAGGAGGGTGATGGCCAGGTGTCCATCGATATTGTTGTTGTGCTCCCTATGAGGAGGGTTGATGGCCCAGTGCCCATCGGTGATGTATGCTCCTTTGTGGAGGGTTGATGGCCCGGTGCCCATCGTTTTTGTGAGTCGGTACCGCATATCATTGTGTGAGTGGCATGTGTTGCATTATTGTGTGTAGTGATTGTTGATGGTGGGACAGTAGGTCCGAATGTGTTGTATATGAAATGACATTTTATATGTTTCTGCCTTTATTTCATGTACCTTTATACCGTTAATATTTGATCGTGAATTCTAACCCCTTTGTTGTTGTTGTGGTCTGTACTTCTTCGGAAGTACAGACAATCCAGGTGTATAGCTAGCTTGGATTGTGGCGGTGTCATAGGATTGCTCTGATACGTAACACCAGGGATTTTTGGGAGTATTTATGGTTTATTGATGATTATGTGTGCCCCGTGGCGTATCTTATTTTGTGGGATTAGTAATGATGTTTGATGGATGTATATTTTGGGCAGTGGCCGTACATGATGTATATGATGATGTTGATTGATGACGATGATGTATATATATATATATTATGTGTTATGACAGACTACTTCTGTTTCTGCTGAAAATTTTATTGGAATTCAGTTCTTTTAAATGATTTGTGGAATTTTGTTGAGGAATGTGACATCCCATTGTGGGAGAAACTCTGATAATTGTTGATTTTAATTGTTTTATTTTATTTTTGGGAAACAGGGTGTTACAACATGCACCTCGCCCCTCCGACCGAACTCAAATCCCTCTCCTCCCCGTGGCCATTCGCCTCGTGGGGGATGGATATCCTCGGCCCCTTCACACTAGGTTCCTATCAGAACAAGTACCTCATCGTGGGCGTCAACTACTTCACCAAATGGATTGAGGCCGAAGCCCTAGCCAAAATCACGACCCACAACATACTCTGATTCTACAAAAGAAATATCCTCGCAAGGTCCAGGGTCCCGCTCGCCATCGTCACCGACAACAGCACGCAGTTCACTGACAAAAACTTTCGGGACTTCGTCACCAAACTCGGGACCAAGCACCACTTTACCTTGGTTGAAAATCCTCAGATAAATGGTCAGGCCGAATCCGCGAACAGGGTAATACTCAGAGGGCTAAAACGAAGACTCAGTGATGCCAAGAGGGCATGGGTCGAGGAACTCCACAGCGTCCTCTGGGCATACCGAACTACGCCTCACTCAACCACGGGGGAAACACCATTCCGCCTCGCGTACGGAACCGGGGCAGTGATCCTGGTCGAGATACGAGAGCCATCCAGACGAACTAAGGCTCCCCTCGAGGCCGAAGACAACGACGACGCCCTCAAAGAGAAACTCGACCTAGGCGAGGAAATTCGATCGGGAGCATCTCTTCGAGAAGCCCGACTGAAACAGCAGGTAGCGCTCCGCCACGACAGCAGAGTCCTAAAACGCGAATTTCAGATCGACGATTTAGTCTTGCGTAGAAACCAGAAAGACTCCCGCGAGGGTAAACTAGTCGTGAACTGGGAAGGTCCATACCGCGTCCGCGACAAGACAGAACACGGGGCATACTACCTCGAAAACCTACACGGGGAACAACTAGCTCGACCATGGAACGCCGAGAAGCTGAAGCGGTACTACAGTTAAACATTGTCCGCGACACCGAGATGTCACGACCACTGGGGGGCGACATGGTACCACCGCACCTCCTCGCGTCTTCTAGAGACCAACGAAAAATCAAGCCCTGCCTTTGTGTGTGCGGGTAGAAGGCTCTGCTCGGCGGGGAACACCTCGATCGAGATTCCTTGTCGTCGTACCAGTACCGGCAGGACACCCAGCTCGCGATGGAACGTCCACGCCGCGGGGAGAACTACCCCTAAAATGGTCAGGCAACAAAGCCGGCCAACTGGTCTGTTCCCCACACTTCCAGAAACGATAGTCGTCGAGCTACCACCCCGGACGGGCCCAAAATCACACTAAAACATGCATTCCAAACATACAAACATATATTTCGAGCATACAAGTACGTGCAGATATATAAAGAGCATAAACAAACATGCAGAAACAAAACCGAGCGTACACTTAGAAAAATTTCAAGAATTATAAAAGGACACCAGCCCAGTAGTTATGTTACACCATCAAGGGCATGCAGGCCCGCCAAAACAAAACACTTAAAAGAAAATTACAAAAGAATCGGCACGTAGGCCCAGAAACTACGGACACGCAGGCCCGGGGAAAGTCTACATGTCCTCGCCCTCCTTCTCAGTATCCACACTAACAACATCAGGGCCGACAAGCTCCGGGTCGATCACCTTCCCGTCGATGATCTCGTGATAGGGCCCAACCCCGTCCACGACCAAAGCGACACCATAATTGACGACTTGGAGCTGCGCGACAGCACTTTTGAATCCGACCTCGACGGCTTCCAGACAATCATTCTCCAATACCCGAATTCGGGCAAGCAAATCCGCTTTAGTAATCATCCGCCTATCTTTCTCGGTCTCGTCCTCGGTCGGACGGAGGGCGCTGTCTAGAACCTCCACGCGAACCTTCAGCGCCTTCACCTCGGCCTCCGCGGCCCCCAGCTTCTCCTCGACAGTCGTCACCTTCTCCTCGGCACCCTCCGCCCGCTTGTGCTGGTCAGCGGCCTCCCTATGACTTTTTTCCAATTCCTCGGAGAGCTTGGCCAGACGCGACTGCGTGAAAGTGAGGTGCCCCCGCAACTTGGTCAGCTCGGCAGTAGAGCAGCCTTCCTCACTCAGGACCATCGCCGTGGTAAAGGTTCGCATCATCGCAGTCAGATCCTCTGCCAGAATTCGACGTCGAGAGTCCCGGTCCGCATCCAGAACCGCCTTTACTTCACCAGCAGAAATAGTGGGCGACCCGGCCCCGTGAAAGTAGCCCGGGTGTTGATGGCATGGTGGGACCACGTACCCCACCTCGGCAGACCCGATCGTCAGATCAATCAGGCTTCTGGCCTCCTCGGTTTTGGGCCTCTTCGCAGTCCCCTGAGATGAGGGAGACTGACTTCCCTGAGGAGACGAGGAAGAGCTCTGACCGCCCTGGACCATAGCTTCCTTCCCGATTATTTAGCTCACCTGCGTCTTCGTAGCCCCTGCAACCTTCGAGGCGCGCAGCTTCTTCACCCGCTCTTCGATAGAAGACATGTTCGCTGCAAAAAACAAAGAAAGTCAGCAACAGACAAAACATACAGAGTCACGAGAAGAGGGAAACATCCCCACCTAGGTAATCGAGAGCCTCCTCCGCCGAGGAGCAGCCGAGCAGGGTTTTCGTATTTATCAGCCTCTTCTTCGTTCGCACGTTCCTGTCGCTACTGCGAAAATCGGCGCCGGCTGAACAGAAGAGTCGCCACCGTGCGTTATTTATCCCACGGGAGGGAAAG
The DNA here is from genome assembly GCA_963859935.3 of Lathyrus sativus. NCBI lineage: Eukaryota > Viridiplantae > Streptophyta > Magnoliopsida > Fabales > Fabaceae > Lathyrus > Lathyrus sativus. Next base: position 580,351,430 of record OZ012737.1, read on the forward strand.
GGAACGCTCAGAGTAAACCTCGCACAACACGGGAAAGGTATGGTCGTCGCAACCAAAACCTGGATTCGGGAGTCGGTTACGCAAGGGGAAGGTATTAGCACCCCTCACGTCCGTCGTACTCGACGGGATCCACGCTTGTTTTCGGGTATGGATTGTTATTCTATCTACGCTAAAGGTCTGGGGTTAAAAGAAAATGAAAATAAAAAATGACTCGGCAAAGTATCGCACTTTATGCCTACGTATTCCCGCCTGGAACGAGAAATCAGAGTCAACGTAGTTCGCCTACCTACGGGAAAGGAGGGGAAGGTTGCTCGCTAGGATGTCGCATCCTATGCCTACGTACTTTCATACGGCATGAAAGATCAGAGCAAACGTAGTTCGGGCCACGTACGACACAAGTCTGTTTTGATTGTTTTTATTCCTTCTGAAAAAGGGTTTTTCTGATTACCAGTCCAAGCGGACAAAAAATGACGGCTTGATGAGTTCACATTCTTTTACGAAAGAAGTGTCTTTTATTGTGTTTGAAATCTTTATGGTGTTTTTCTGTTTGTTTTAAGATAGAAAGAGACAGAACTCTAACCTATGGTTGCGAAGGGAAACAAACTAACCTAATGTTATCATGCATGGGTTAAGACCTAGTGTCTATCATGTTCCTCTCTTGCACAGAGAGAAACAGAGATCCTACGGGATAGGCAGAAACAGAAACAATAACAGATATAATAAAGCGGTAAAATGCATGGATGCAACAGTACAAGCGAGGCAAGGGAGTCCCACTCAACCTCAAACCTAGAAAACAATAGGCGAAAGTGAACAGACTTCACTTTCAACCTAACAGGGTAAACAGCAAACAATACAACCAGGAAATCCAAACAATACATCAGCAATGAAATACAACAGCATCAGCAGCTCTGACTCAACATCTGACTTCAAGTAATCTCCATTCAGCTACAGGCTTCAACAAGTATCCATCTCCATCTTCATGGTCTCCAGGTAAGGGCTTTGATCATCAGTCTTTGATCTGCAATGGCTTTTCTTCATGTCTCAGGCTAGGATGAACATCAGTCAACCAGATGAGGTGAATGAATGTTAGACAGTTAATTACCTACCAAGGGTGGTTCATCAACTGTTAACATTAAACAGAAAGTTTCCTCTCAAAAGTTCTATCTTTCAAATATATTCACTGATCCTTCCAAAGGAAGGAGGTGGATATTTGAAAGAGACTTTGAATCATAGAGAAAGGATAGAGGCAAACAAAGCCATCTATGTTTGAGAAACAAGCTTCCTAATCTAGAGCTCTGCCTAGCTCCTAAACCCTAGTCTCCTCAGCAGCTGCTAGCAAGAACCTCCTTTCCAACTCTGGCAGTTGATCTTCAATCTCTGGATCTTCAATGGTCTTCATCTCCTCAAGTCTTCAGCTCTCCCAGGTCCCCAGACAAACCCAATACCCAAACAAGCAAGCAACAATCCCCAGAGGGCACACCACACCAGTCAATCAGATGTACAGTAGAGTAATAGCAGTAGGGGAATCCTGACTTCTTCTAAGGGATCTAATAACTACCCATATCCCCTATAGTCCCATAACTAAACTAATCAAACCCTAAGTCCTAAGGGAAAAGAATTAAGTCTCCTAAGTCATCCCCTAAAAACCCTAATTTGTTCATTATTATTCATACCTACATTAGGCACCTAAAATTAATTTCTAAAAAATGGGAACTAAATTGTTTCTACAAGTTCAAAGTCTAAACTAAACAACCTAAAAAGAATGGACAAAAAATATTAAAGCATCTAATAGAACAAAAATTACCAAAATCATATATGAAATGAAACTATTTAAAATGCTATTTATTTAGAAAATAGGGGAAAAATATCAAATAAAAAATAAAATGCTATTTTTATTTTTTATAATTTTCTAGACATCCTAAAGAAAAATATGCAAAAAGAATGAGTTAAAAATGATGGTTTTCCTATTTATTATGAATTTTATAAGATGCATGAAAAAAATATAAAGAAAATAAAAAGAAAAAAGGAAAGAAATAGCCAGAGGGGTGTAAATAGTAAAGGCGCGCAGTTCATATTCAATTGGGCTGAGGAATGTGGGGTGCGAATAGTAATACTGGATCCAAGCCCAAAGCTGCTAACTTAATGAAACGCAGCGTTTGGTCCTAGCTCAGCCTTTCCCTCATAAACGAAGTTTAAATCTCATTCGTTGGATCAAAGGTCAGTCAACCGGTCAAAAGGTGATCTGAGGGTGACGAGATCGTCTTCCTCCTTGGTTCAGGGCTTGGAAGGAACTCCATGGATGAACACACCAACTGGTCCATACCCTAACTTCCTCGATTCTCCATGGAATGCCAACATATCAAAACCAAATCCACTCCAAATCTTACCAGGAATCCAACCATGGTGTCAAAACTAACTGAAATCTCCTCTAACCCTAAACCCGATAGCTACCTCCAAGAAAAGATCAAGAACTGATTCTCACGATCTTCAAAATTGATGGCACAAGCATGTTCCTCTCTTCACCTAGATCATTTCCCCCTAAAGAACTAAGCCTAACACTCCTAATTCGAAGAGTTCTTGCTCCTAACAGAAATTATGCCAACCTAAAAAACATCACCAAATCGATCCATACTTTCCAGAAACGATCTACTACTTATTCCCAATCATTCTAACCTATTAACCTTGATGAATTATGCATAAATTAGAGTGTAGAGGTCAAGATGAAAACCTGGTAAAATGAGTGAACCAGATAGGGGAATCCTTCAAATCAATGCTTGTACTCGTGCAGAAACATTCAGTGACACAAGAGCTTGCTTCTGTTTGCACTAGTTAGGGTTGATTGTGCTTGAATCTTGGAAATGGATCTGAAGCTGCAAGCTGCCAAACTCAATATACAGAACACGATTTGGACCTGAATTTCCTCTGATTTTGATTGTTACACACTCAATGATGATGATAGAACTGAATCAGATCAAGAAATTGAACAGAATGGGGAAGAAATGAAGAATTGGAAAATGACTTGTTATGGAAGAAATTTGATTTCAATCTCTCTTTCTGCAGCAATTCTCTCTAACCTCTACATCTGAGCACATCCCAAATTACTTATAGATGGTGTAAGAATGATCTAGAAGGGACTGGAACAATCCAATGAGAAATTGGATATCTCACTTCATGAGATTTTTGATTCCATGCTAAGCATATGCCATTCTTTGTTCAAGCTTGCACACTCCTCACTTCTCCTTTGAAATTCTCCTTAGATGGTATTTTGATTGACCTGAAAAACCCTTGCAAGCTTGCCCATTGATTCCTTGTTTATTTGGGGTTTTGCCATGTGACCTTATGAGGCAAGAAGCAAATTTACAAAGGAAGTCCCATTTTTAAGCTTAAAATTAAAAATGTGGATGAACCAATGTCTTTAAAATGAGGTTTCTAATCAAAATGATATATTGGATGACCTATTTTGGATTTCTAGATCCTCCAAACCAATTTCCAAATTCAACTTTTTCAACTTATAAGCCCTTTTTAGTTCATCTTTTGACCAATCATGCAACTCCATGCTATGAGCTTTTCCAATAATTCATGACCTTCTTTCTTGACTTAAAATCACATTTTGAACAACTTTCATGTTTTGAGTTTTTTCATTTAAGGCTTGGAAATAGGAGATATGGCCTTTGCTTAAAAATGACCTATAACTGACAAATGACCAAAATACCCTTTGCTTGCCAAGACCATAAGTTGAGTTCCACACATCATATGAAGGCATACCATACCATTCTAGAAAGCTAAGACAATGAGGAACAATTCTTATGTTGACCAGAAATTCATTTGAAATCTCCTTGAGGGGTAAAAATTGCTTGGAAGTCAAGTCACTTTTGCAGACAAAATTTCAGACACCCCAGATGACCTGTAACTTGCAAGGACCATAACTTGAGTTCTATAAATCTCCTTGATGTCTTCCACCACTCAAATTAAAGGTCTTGAGATCCTCTACAAGTTCCATGTTGGCCAAGAATCCATTTGAAGCTTGCATTTTGGCTTATCTTGCTTGGAAATTTGACCTAAACTAGGGGATTTTACATAGAAACCCTAATTTAGAAACTCCTCTTCTCCTTGATTTCTCTTGAATTCTTCTTACCACAACAACATATCCTTATTCTCCATGTCAAATGATGAACCCCCCATCTCTCCAATAGCCCTTAATGCTTTTAAATCAATCAATTGACCTAGGGTTGACCTAGGGTTGACCCAGATGAAACCCTAGTTGACTGTCTTCAACTGTAATACTTGTGATCACATCAACAACTAGTCTTCTTCTCCAAATGACTTTCTAAGCCTCTCATGACATCTAGATGCTCTCCATGCCTTCAATTCGCAACTCACAACCCCCTTGTTGACCCTCAGATGCCCTCAGATAGGAAATAGACTCAAGGCTTGATCTACTGAACTCTCTGCTCTCAAATTCTTTTCTGATGACTTGAATGAGATTGAATTAGGATAATAACCTCTTGATAGGCCTCTAGAGATGAGAATAATGCTTGATCCCCTGTTAGATGACTTGCCATGCTATGCTATGCAGATGATTAGTCTATGTACATGCCTCTATATGCAAATGCTAATGATATTGAAACATAAACCAAGTGAATAAAGTTGAGCAAATTTTAGGGTGCAACAGCTGCCCCTATTCAAGCGACTTGGACCCGATTGGGTGAAGAGCGAACGGCCTTCAAACATTCGAGGTACGAGACGGTTGAATACTAAGAAACCCAGAAATTTGCCAACCGCAGAAATAAACTGCACCCTTGTTTGGGTAACGACATCCCCTGCCTGGATCTGACTGTTTGCAGCCGCTCACTGATCTCGTAACGACCACGCTGGGGATAACAGATTGCTTGCTTGTCCACATTAGGACTCTGTCTGTCATCAATGCGAAGAAATCTCAACTAGAACCTGTCCACGTTAGGACTCCACTTGCTGTTAACCCAGAAGAATCTCGGCAACTCCGCTGGGGATAATTCGTCCACGTTAGGAATAAAACTCTTCCACGTTAGGGGTAACATCTGTCCACGTTAGGAATCATCTCTTCTGTATCTGTCCACGTCAGGACTAAACCTTTCATCTTTCCACGTCAGGAAGCCATCCTCTTTCCACATAAGGAGAACTATATCAATCTGTCCACGTAAGGACTCCAATACCACTTGACATGTCCGCGTCAGGACTCCAATCTTTCCACGTAAGGGATTCAACTTTGGTTCTGAACCTGTCCACGTCAGGACTCAACTTTCCACGTAAGGAGTACATCATTCTTCCACGTCAGGAATCAACTTTTCTTGAGTCTGTCCACGTAAGGACCCCAATTTTTCCACGTAAGGAATAAATCTTCTTTTGAGTCTGTCCATATCAGAACTAAACCCCTTCCACGTCAGGAATACACTCTTTCTTTCCACGTTGGGAATACTTCTTCTTCTGAATCCGTCCACATCAGGACTAAATTTTCCACGTAAGGAATCTATCTCGATATGTCCGCGTGAGGACTCAATCTTTCCACGTAAGGAAACCCATTTTTTTCCGTAAGGAATCTCGTCTTTCCACGTTAGGAATAAACTCTTCCACGTTAGGAACTGACTCGTCCACGTCAGGACCCATCTTTCGTCTTGATTTGTCCACGTCAGGACTCCTGCTTTGCCAACACGAAAAAAGATAACTGCTGAGAGTAACTGGTCCGCGTCAGGACACCAACACAAAGAGCCCTCACTTTTGTCAACGTCATGACTTCCCATTTCACCAACTCCGAGAACCCGAATCTGTCCACATCTCGTCAATCCGGGGAAATAAATTTGTCCACGTTAGGAAGCCCACTTCTAAAGAAATCCCGTCAAAATAGGAATGAGTTGTCCACGTCAGGGCTTAGCTTCTCCATTGATTCCCACCCACAAACTTCTCAGCACCAACGTGACAGCGACTTTGAGGCGGACTCTACTGGGGATATCTGGAAACCAAACTACCGGACGCCTGCTCTGATAACCGGCGGTGGCCTCTGAAATTCTGATTCATGGAACCCCTGATGACAACTAACTCTGCTTGGGAATAAAGAGAAACCTATCCTGATAACTCTGTGGGGAATACTGCCGAAACTGACATTATCATTGGATGTCTCATGCCGAGATCTTGAATGTTTGGTTGTTCACCTGAGCAAGAGTTCTCTCCACCTGAACTGCTAGAGTACAGAAACTGCTTTTAGCAAAATAAATGCTGAAGATAATGCCGACTCCGCCGGGGATAGCCAGATGCTACAGAAATATTCCAGCAAAATAAATGCTGGAAGGGTGAAGTCAACCTTGCTGGGAAATTGGGGACTCAAACCAAACACCCTGTTGAGGTAACCCCCTGCTGAGGAATATAACTTCGCTGGGGAATAGCAGATGTGCACAGTACGACCGGACTTTCTGCTGGAGAGTGGACTGATATTACACGGTATCCTTGACAAAATAAATGACAGGACCCACCACCAACTCTGCTGGGGAGAGCCTTGATCTCCGGGTTACACTGGGAGGAAATAACGTTTGCTGAAAGGAGAGAACTCCGCTGGGGGGACTACTCTCTCGGGGGAATCCACTGACTCCGCTGGGGGAGAGTACATGACCCTGCGAGGGAAGTAAACTGCCTGAATACTACTCACAAACGTTAATCTTTTGCGGCCAAACCACTCTGCTTGAGATACACTGCCTGAATACAGCCTACAATCTTAGAACCGCCAATTCTGCTGAGGATAAACGACTTTGCTGGAACACGTCCTTTTGGATATGCTACGACTAGCCGGGGAATTTGATCCTTCTTCAGTAAGGAACATGCATGACCTGCGTGGCGATCGAGTCTTTTATTATTGCAATCTTTTGATCATCTTCCTCGTACGGTTATGAACCCTGCAACAACACAAACAAGACAAGACAAGCCTATGCAACCAAATCAATTCAGGTTAGTGACGTTATTTTTCAGTTAATTCAAAGCTTTAGCAATTGTTGGCAAGGGCCAGTGACGTTATACACATGCTAGTTTCATCAAACTTAGGCGTTAATCATGCACAAAACGGTAAAGAACAGTGTCAAGTACTGAATAACGTATTTTATTGATTGGGCCCCTGAATGGGCGGATTTTTTGTACACGGGATGTAACTCCTGAAATGAGGAAGCTACACAAAGCAAATATACAAGTATACAAGTATGCACAAGAAGCATAAATATTGACAACTTAAATTTGTACACATGTCGGCAACGGGATGCGGATGAACATCACGAACTGATCCTCCTATGACTCATCTGACTCTAATACTTTCCCGGTATCCCCACTTCTGAAAAGATTGTATCCGATAACTGGCTCCTCAACTGTATTCTCCCGCATTGATGCTTATTGCAATTATCAAATTCGGACCGCAGTCATTTGCTTTTCAAATCCCTAACTTTTGCGTGAACCGCCCTTTACGGGTTTTCAGTTCACCGGGATACCCTTTTTTGCCGAAGCCGCCCAGTGTAGGTTTTCAACTTCGCGGGTGTACATTTTTTCAAATTTTATCCCTAATTTTTGCCCGAACCTTTCATTCTGTTTTTGGTTCGTCAGGATGCCCCATTTTTGCCTGGACTCTCTTTTTCTGTCCAGCGGGTCTATTTTAAGCAAAGTATTTTTTAACTGCGTCCGAATTCACAGGTGACGTGAAGTCTTCTCCGTCCATGGTGGACAACAACAACGCTCCTCCTGAAAAGACTTTACTGACAATGTACGGCCCTTCGTAGTTGGGGGTCCACTTGCCCCTGTGATCTGCTTGCGGCGGGAGAATCCTTTTCAGCACAAGGTCGCCCGTCTGAAAGCTTCGCGGATGTATCTTCTTGTCGTACGCTTTCTTCATTCGGCTCTGGTACAAACGACCGTATGCTAGAGAAGCTAGCCTCTTCTCATCCATTAAGCTCAGTTGATTCAATCTGTTCGTTACCCATTCTGCCTCGTCTAGCTGAACGTCTCGTAATACCCTCAGAGAAGGGATCTCAACTTCCAATGGTAATACCGCTTCCATTCCGTATACCAACGAGAACGGAGTTGCCCCGGTTGATGTGCGTACCGTCGTACGATAACCGTGCAAAGCAAAAGGTAGCATTTCATGCCAATCCTTATAGGTCACCACCATTTTCTGCACAATTTTCTTGATATTTTTATTGGCCGCCTCAACAGCGCCATTCATCTTGGGTCGGTAAGGAGAGGAGTTGTGATGTTCGATCTTGAAATTCTGACAGAGCTCCTTCATCATTTTGTTGTTCAGATTTGAACCATTATCCGTGATTATCCGCTCGGGAATCCCATATCGGCAAATGATATCTCTCTTGATGAATCTGGCCACCACTTGCTTCGTTACATTCGCGTAAGACGCTGCTTCCACCCACTTGGTGAAATAATCGATTGCTACTAGGATGAACCGATGCCCGTTAGAAGCTGTCGGCTCGATCTTTCCAATCATATCGATTCCCCACATCGAGAATGGCCATGGCGATGACATCACATTCAGAGGACTTGGAGGCACATGGATCTTATCAGCATAGATTTGGCACTTATGGCACTTCCTCGCAAACTTGAAACAATCAGTTTCCATGGTCAGCCAAAAATAACCTGCCCGCAGCAGTTTTCTCGTCATAGCATGTCCACCAGCATGCGTACCAAAGGTACCTTCGTGTATTTCCTCCATGAGGAGCTTTGCCTCTCTTTCGTCTACACAACGCAACAGCACCAAATCGTGGTTTCTTCTGTATAAGACGCCATCCGGATTCAAATAGAAATTACCCGCTAATCTCCTGAGAGTCTTCTGATCTTGACTGGATGCCCCAGCCGGATACTCTTTATTCTTCAGGAAATTAAGGATATCAAGATACCACGGTTTGTCGTCAGATGCTTCATCAATAGCAAATACATAAGCTGGTCTGTCTAGCCGAGAGATAATGATTCGGGGAGCTTCGTTCCAGAAGTTGACCTTGTACATGGAAGACAAAGTGGCAAGGGCGTCAGCCATTTGATTTTCTGCCCGCGGTACGTGATGCAATTCAACTTTGTCAAAGAAAGGCAACAATCTCCTTGCATAATTCATGTAATGTATCAAATTGGGCTGCCGTGTCTCCCATTCCCCTTTTATATGATTCACCACCAGAGCTGAGTCTCCGTATACGTCCAGATTCTTGATTCGTAAATCAATGGCTTCTTCAAGCCCCATTATACAAGCTTCGTACTCAGCTTCATTATTGGTAACAACAAAGGTCAATCGGGCAGTAAATGGGATGTGCGACCCGTGTGGCATGGTGATGATTGCCCCTATTCCGCTACCGTAAGCATTCACGGCTCCGTCAAATATCATCTTCCATTTGGACCCCAACTCTGGTCCCTCGTCTGGCAACGGCTCTTCACAATCTTTCATCTTTAGGTACATGATATCCTCGTCAGGAAAATCAAACCTCATTGATTGGTACTCTTCAATGGGCTGCTCCGCCAGATACTCAGACAACACACTCCCCTTTATAGCCTTTTGCGAGACGTATTGAATATCATATTCAGTCAAGACCATCTGCCAACGGGAAATTCTACCTGACAACGCCTGCTTTTCAAACACATATTTGATAGGATCCATCTTCGAGATGAGCATGGTTGTATGATTCAGCATGTACTGCCTCAAACGCTTGGCGGCCCAGGCTAGCGCGCAACAAGTTTTCTCAAGCATTGAGTATCGAGATTCACAATCTGTAAATTTCTTACTCAGGTAATAGATCGCATGCTCTTTCCTCCCCGTCTCGTCGTGTTGACCGAGAACACAACCCATGCTTCCCTCAAGAACCGTCAAATACATTATCAAGGGTCTACCTGCCACTGGGGGTATTAGAATAGGAGGCTCCTGCAAATACTGCTTTATTTTATCGAACGCCTTTTGACAATTTTCATTCCACGTCACAGCTTGATCTTTCTTCAACAACTTGAATAACGGTTCACACGTGGCCGTTAGGTGAGATATGAACCGGGCAATGTAGTTCAACCTCCCTAAAAACCCGCGCACCTCTTTCTCTGTTTTAGGCGTCGGCATTTCTTGAATTGCTTTTATTTTAGCAGGATCAACCTCTATTCCTCTTTCGCTTACGATAAACCCCAGCAGCTTACCCGATCTCACCCCGAAGGTGCATTTATTAGGATTCAGCCTCAGCCTGAACTTCCTAAGCCTTTTAAACAACTTCAGCAAATTCACCAGATGCTCTTCCTCCGTCTGGGATTTGGCAATCATATCGTCAACATAAACTTCGATCTCTTTATGCATCATGTCATGGAAAAGAGTCGTCATCGCACGCTGATATGTTGCCCCAGCATTTTTCAAACCGAAGGGCATCACTTTGTAACAAAATGTTCCCCAAGGCGTTATGAAAGTAGTCTTCTCCATATCCTCTGGCGCCATTTTAATCTGGTTATAGCCTGAAAAGCCATCCATGAAGGAGAATACGGAGTACTGAGCAGTATTATCAACTAACACGTCAATGTGAGGAAGTGGAAAATCGTCTTTTGGGCTTGCTTTATTCAAATCTCTATAATCCACGCACATTCGAACCTTGCCATCTTTCTTTGGCACTGGTACGATGTTAGCAACCCATGATGGATACTTTGTCACAACCAGGAAACCAGCGTCCCACTGTTTCTGAACCTCCTCTTTGATCTTCATTGCCATATCTGGTCGAGTTCTGCGAAGCTTTTGTTTGACCGGCGGGCAATCTTCTTTCAGTGGCAGGCGATGCACGACCATATCTGTATCGAGCCCCGGCATATCTTCATATGACCAAGCGAATACATCACTATACTCTTGGAGCATTTCAACCAGTCTTCGCTTGATATCACTCTGCAGTGCGGCTCCTATACGAATATTCTTCTCAACCCCTTCCGACCCCAAGTTGATAATTTCGATGACCTCGTCGTGAGGCAGAATGGCTCTTTCCTCTTGCTTTACTAACCAAGACAGTTCTTCAGGAACGTCGCTATCTTCGACAACCTCTTCTTCGGCCTGAAACACCGGGTGCTCAAAGTCGGGACGAGTCATAGGTGATTCAAGGATGTCATCTGAAAATGTTATCCTGCAACAGGAATGGTTAAGTGCTTCAAAATGCGTATAAAGCGAATAACCACGTTGCCATTTTATTGAAAACTATAAAACAAGAAAGACAGGGATTACAGTGTTTGCACATGAAAAAACGCTGTTTATTTAATGATTAACACGCAATGTTCATAACAACACAGCCCTAAGCAAAGCATGATGCCCCGGGCAAGACATCAGATTGTTCAACAATTAATAAAGCAAAGCATTACTGTTTAAAAGTCACAGGAACAAGCTCCTGAATAGACCAGTTGCACAGTCCTTGTCCTGGCGTGCTTGGCTGGATCCAGGCATCCATATCACAGTCGCTGTCCCCTTCGTCAGACTCCGAAGCAGCATTGACAGTTTCATGACACACCCCACTGGCAGAGATGGTGATTGGCCTTCTGAAACGGGGTGCCCCCACGGAAGGAGTTGATGACGACGGTTGGTATCCCAGCCCGAACCGGTCCATCTTCACAGGAATGTCCAGCACTTTGCCCCAGCCCTTGGCTTCTCCTGCTTCCACTAGAGCTTGAGCTTCTTTATACGACGAGACGGCTATCTCCGGCACTTTGCCCGACCCGGGACCCTTGTCCTTGATGCGCAAACCTTCGAATGCCTGGCAGGGCGTCTCGTGGATCTCTCCGTCGACTTCCACATATTTAAATGAAGATAAATGGCTGACCAGGATGTCCTCTTCTCCGCACACGGTGACTACGCTGTCTCCGACCATATATTTTAACTTCTGATGCAGGGTGGACGTGACTGCCCCTGCTCCATGAATCCAGGGTCTTCCAAGCAAGCAGCTGTACGCAGGCTGTATATCCATGATATAAAACTCCGTTGCAAACACTTCCGGCCCCACTTGCAGAGGCAAGGTAATCGATCCAAAGACTGTTCTCCGCGTGCCGTCAAACGCTCTGACTACCAAATCACTGGGTGTACACAAAATTCCTCTAACATCCAGCTTCATCATCGCCTTCTTGGGCAGCACATTCAAAGATGATCCGGTGTCAACCAATACGTGCGACATTACTGATCCTCTACACTCAACAGATACGTGCAGCGCCATATTATGATCTCTCCCTTTCGGAGTCAAGTCGAAATCAGTAAATCCCAGACTGTGGCCTGCGTTCACATGTGCCAACACCCCTTCTAGCTGATTTACGGAGACGTCTTGGGGTACAAAAGAAGTATCCAGGACTTTCAGCAACGCATTTCTGTGAGCTTCCGAACACAACAGCAATGACAGGATAGATATCTTGGACGGTGTCTGCTGCAGATGTTCCACAATCTTATAATCACTTTTTCGAATCAAGCGCATGAACTCTTCTACGTCCCTCGATGCTGCTTCTTTTTCACTTGCTTGCACCGGAACATTTTCAACCACTTTCCCTTTTCCTTTCGCTAGTCTTTCAGCCTCCACTTCAGGAGATATAAAGATCCGTCCACTCCTTGTCATGCCTCCCGAGCCGACAACGTTATCCACCGTCTCAGCTGGCTGTTTATTAACATCAATTTTTATTCCGTCACAATACACTTCCAACCCATATGACCATGGGACTGCTTTCGTGCTTTCGTACGGGATCGGCCCGGCTTTAGTTATAGTGATCGGTGGGCGCTGAGCTGGTGCTGCAATAGTGATCGTCTTCCGAGGAATCGTCACAGTGGCCACATCATTCTGATTATCTGCTACTGCCCCCGCGGGTTCTTCAGTGGCTGCTTGATCAAACTGCAATATACCTTCATCAATTAAAGCCTGAATGCCCTTCTTCAAATTATCACACCCTCCAGGTAGGGTCCAACAGTCTAAGCAATATTCGTCACATCCCGGGTAAACACCCCCTTGCAACAGTCGGCTCTTTATCTCGCTCAACGGCGTCTTCAAATCATCGATATTCATAATCAGGTTCAAACCTTCCTCAGTCAGAACGGCGTTGGCCCCATGATTAGGCATGGGTTTCTGCACTATATTCGGACCTGCCGTCCCGAAATTGATAGTCTTATTGTCCAAAAGATCCTGCACAACGTGCTTAAAAGCATGGCAACCTTCTATATCGTGACCCGGGGCTCCAGAATGAAACTCACAGTGCCTGCTTGCATCATACCCAAACGGGGGGGCTCCCGTTATTGGTGCCAGAGTTCTTTTCTCTACCAAGTTTAATCCCAACAATGTTTGCAACAAATCGGCGTAGGTTGAGGGAGGCTTCTCGAACGCTCTCCTTGGTTTATTACCCTGGAATCTTCGCTGAGCCTGCTGCGCCCCCTGCTGAGGCTGCTGCTGCTGTTGCATTGGCTGCTGCTGAACCGGTTGTTGTTGCTGGACCGATGTTTGTTGGTATGGGATAGTAACACTCGCCACCTGCTGCGGCTGACGATATTGGTTTCGTCCCCTGCCTCGGCCTCGGCCTCGGCCTCCAAATACTGCGCTTGCCTCGCCCTGACGGCGCCCACCATAAGCTTTCCTATTACTGCTGGATGCAGTTGATTCCTCGACTTGGAACTTTCCTTGCTTAATATTACGTTCAATCTTTTCTCCCATTAGAATCAGGTCTGAAAAACTGGCCAGAGACGTGTGAAACAGCATATCGTGAAACAGACCTGTGAATGTGCCGACAAACATGTCATTCATTTCCTTATCTTCTACCGGAGGACGGACCCTGACAGCCATATCGCGCCACCTTTGCGCGTACTCTTTAAAGCTCTCCCCCTTCTTTTGCGACAGCCCGGCCAACTGAACCCGATTGGGCGCCAAGTCGCTGTTATACTTGTAGTGGGCTACAAATGCCTCTGCTAATTGCTTCCACGTCTTGATATCGGTTGGCTCCAACCCCATGTACCACTCTAGGGAAGGGCCCGACAGACTATCCTGAAAGAAATGCATCAGCATTCTTTCATCAGTTGAGTATGCAGACATCTTTCTATAATAAGCTCGTACATGCACTTTTGGACACGTATCTCCTTTATACTTGTCAAACGCAGGAGCTTTGAATTTAATTGGCACCCTTAATCCGGGTACCAAGCCCATTGTCGCCATGTCCAATCCCACAACACTTTGGTTTAAGACTCCCCTCATCTGCTCTTCCAGCATTCTGATCTTCTGGGAATCATCCATCGGCCCTTCAAAACCTCCTCCGGAGAAGGCGTCTTCCTGCTGATCTTCTTGCCACATACCGTTTCCAGCCCCATACCCATCATATCCATTATTACGTCGTGCTCTGATCTGATTCATTCCCGGACCTCGGCCTCTGTTGCCGTACCCTTGAACACCTCCAGCAGGACCGAAAGCCATAAATCCGGTACCGTTTCCGTTTCCAAAGCCTCCGTAACCCTGATTGGTCGCGCCATAACCGTCTTGCCCAAAGCCTTGAGCGTTAAAGCCGTACTTGCCAGTGTTATCGAATCCCTGATCGTTGAACCCGAATCCAGCATTGACAAAGCCGTTGCCTCCCATATTATCTCCCAAATTGACATCCCCCAGCCCAACGTTATGGACAGCAGTCTCATTTCCAACTCCGACGTTACCATTTACAGCAGCGGTAGCGTTGTTAACATTAGCAGCAGGTGTATTGATTACAGGCGGAGCCACTGGCGTGGGAGTGCCGTCTCCATGAACAGTATCGACCCGTACAGACTGATGATCTTCATTACCATGACCAGCGTTTCGGGCCAACAGAGGCTGGACCATGGCCTGCAAATTCTCCTGCCCTTTCGCAATAGCTTCCATGGTCTGCATGAAGAGAGCGAGCTTCTCGCGCACATCTTGCATCTCGTTCTGCATTTGATCCATGATCCTTCGACAGTTGGTGCGGGTAGAATAGCGGTGCGGATGTTGATCTGCAATCCTGGAAAGTACCTGGTACAGAGCAGGACATAAGACATTTATTCCAAAATTACCTGTAATGCAATATGCGTATGAATGCAATGCAATGTGTCTGTGCATTAGGGTGATTCATTCCCCCAGTTCTAGTGTGAAGGTGCCAGTGCAGTGACAGTGTTGACAATAGGAATATCGGAGCTGAATCATAGAAAGCCTCATATATTGCAGGGAAAATCAATAAGCCGAGAGTACAATATCACTGAGAGTACAATAAGAAGGCATGACCTCAACCAACAATCCTGGTGATGGTCAGCACCATGCAAATAAAGCATACAAGTCACTACATGAAATGATCACACACTCCCATAAGTCTGGTACTCTTCTAGCAACTTCTTGGTCTCCGGATGACTTGGTTGGGTAAGCAGCCCTTCAACCAGTTGGTTTCTCTTCTTAAGAACGCGGCGCACGTCTTCAGCAGTTTCTTCCCATGTTGCTTCCCCGAAGCAATCTTCTAGCTTTCGCTTCTGAGACACCGCTTCATCTCTGGATTTGATTGCCTTGTTCAGTGCATGCTGGACACTATACCGGGTCATTACTTCTTCCTCACACTTCTTGATGCTAGACTTCAACTTCTCTTCGAGGTCGGAGATTTGCTGCTTCAGCTTATCTTCTCTCATCTTATTGTTGGTGAGAGTAGCATTCCAAGTCTTATTGCAAGAGGAAATTTCTCGGTGTGCTGCGTCGAGCGCCTTCTTTTTGGCTTCCAGCATGTCATGGGAGCTTCTGAACTCTTGCCCCAGACGTTCGCGCTTCTTCCTCTCCTCAGCCAACTCAGCCCCTAATCTGTTCATTAGCTCAATCTGCTGTTGGAAAGCATACACGACCTTGTTTTTCTCACTGCGTACCTGGGCTAACTCTTGCTCTAACCCTTCATTAATCTTCACCAAGGCTTCCTTTTCCTTCACAACTTGCTCGTAGACTTCCCTAGAAACAGTAGTTGGCTCCGCTACCGGAATGGGAACAAGAATTGGTGCGTCTGGAAACGGCATCCTCAACTGACTAGCCCTCTCCTGAATCCAAACTCTATAAGGTGCATAGGCCTGACAGTCATTCTTTCCTAACAACGGCTTCCCTCTGCGGTTGATACGCGTCCAGGCATGTTGCAACTTGGCTAATAACTCCCCCTTCACGTCACCTGTGAAGTACAGAGATTCCTGTACTTCTTCCTCCTGAGGTGGATTCTTCAGCGCATATCCGAACTGACGAGTGAATAGAGAAGGGTTGTAATTGATACACCCTTTTCTTCCTATCAGCGGTACATTAGGGTACCCAGAACAACTGAAGATGAGCTCAGATCCCAACAGGTCTCGATCAAACCACACAATGTCTTCGGAATATAGCCTCATCAGGCGCTCTGACCAACTGGATGAGGTTGCGCTGTCTACAAATGGCCCCTTCATGGGGAGATGACTTTTGAACCACATATTCAATAGAGGAGTACAGCAGTAAACAACTTTTCCCCTTCGGTTTTCGTTCTTGTAGTGCAACGAGTGGTAGAAGTCTCCGATCAACGTTGGCACTGGGTTGCCTGCAGCAAACAGATGGAAAGCGTCCAGGTCCACAAAGTTGGGCAAGTTAGGAAACAGCACAATTCCATAAATGCATAAAGCCAAAATAGCATTGAAAACCACCCAACAACCGTTCTTGGCGTATTCTTAAGCCTTGCCAACCAGAAAATCCAGAGGGAAACCTGAAACCCCAAGACAAGAAGTCACTAACAACTCAGCAGCATTCATATGCAAGGCTTTGGCTAAGTCCTCCAGCTTGGGCTCAGCAGCAGAGTGGATAAAGGGAACCTTGTTCTGCACGGGAAGCTCAGTAAACTCCACATACTCCTCAATGGTAGGTCCTAGAATGAAGTCAGCAAAAGTAAAGCATCTCAATGCGGGGTCATAGAACTGCATCAAGGTGTATAGCCCGTTCATCTCATCAGCAGTGGGCTTACAGATTAATCTCAGTAATCTCCCATGACTCATTCTAAAGCTTCTCCTAACCTCTTCATCAGCGAGAGATACCAGACCAAGCAAAGAAGTAATATCAGGTGAAGGCAGCTTATACGCAACTGTTTTCCTCAAACCAGCCATAATCAATACTCAGAAGTCCGGGCACTAGAACTAGAGAAATGCAAATGCACCTGCAGCACAGACACACGTTAGTGAAATGCAAATGGTAATGGATATGCAGGCAATGCAATGCAAGCAACATGCAACAGGGACCAAAGCTGTAGCTGAATAGCTTGAACCCATATCAAGAGATCTCAGATAGACCCTCCAGAAGTCCTCAAACCCTGGTCTCAGATAGACCTAAAACAAAGCTCCATTACTGGTCTCTGATGGACCTCAAACCATAACTCCCACTGGTCTCTGGTAGACCTCAAATCACATCTCCAATTGGTCTCTGACAGACCTCAGAACACATCTCCAAATGGTCTCTGACAGACCTCATAACTCTCCATAAATACCCAGGATCTCTGATCGAGAACAAACCGGTATCTGAAGGTCTGGTTACCTGCATAACCCCAAATCCCCTCACAGGTGGGTGGCCCTATAACTGGCACAAGGTACGGCACCCTATGCGGTCGTCGGCGTCACAGACTTTCAGGGTTGATGATACGATTCCCAGAAGGAGTGGCATCATCAATTCCTGAAGAGGCCTCACTTAGCCAACTTCCAAGTGATCGGTCCCCGGAGTCGACAATTCAGCTGACCAACAACCCCTTCGACCCAAAGGGTAGAAAAAGAAGCCAACCAGAAGAACCTCGTCCGAGTGTAGATTTCATGAGACACTAATGCAAGCAAAGCCGGCACGCGCCCACTACTTTCTACGCTAATTCTAGGTGCACTCAAGCCCAGGTCCGACTTCTCACTCAATATCAGAACACCCGTCACACCCCAATACAGCAATAATAAACAATATACATAATGCTGAAAATAAAGGTCAGAAATATACAATAACTCCATACAAAATCCTCGACGGGAAAACAAGCGTTAGGATTGACTCTCTTAAGGGACGTTGGATCCCAAATGCATAAGAACTATCGTAGTCCTTAGCAGCCGGGGGACGTTGGATCCCCAGCAGAGTCGCCAGCTGTCGCTACTGCAAAAATCGGCGCCGAATGAACAGAAGAGTCGCCACCGTGCGTTATTTATCCCACGGGAGGGAAAGGAAACGCTCAGAGTAAACCTCGCACAACACGGGAAAGGTATGGTCGTCGCAACCAAAACCTGGATTCGGGAGTCGGTTACGCAAGGGGAAGGTATTAGCACCCCTCACGTCCGTCGTACTCGACGGGATCCACGCTTGTTTTCGGGTATGGATTGTTATTCTATCTACGCTAAAGGTCTGGGGTTAAAAGAAAATGAAAATAAAAAATGACTCGGCAAAGTATCGCACTTTATGCCTACGTATTCCCGCATGAACGAGAAATCAGAGTCAACGTAGTTCGCCTACTTACGGGAAAGGAGGGGAAGGTTGCTCGCTAGGATGTCGCATCCTATGCCTACGTACTTTCATATGGCATGAAAGATCAGAGCAAACGTAGTTCGGGCCACGTACGACACAAGTCTGTTTTGATTGTTTTTATTCCTTCTGAAAAAGGGTTTTTCTGATTACCAGTCCAAGCGGACAAAAAATGACGGCTTGATGAGTTCACATTCTTTTACGAAAGAAGTGTCTTTTATTGTGTTTGAAATCTTTATGGTGTTTTTCTGTTTGTTTTAAGATAGAAAGAGACAGAACTCTAACCTATGGTTGCGAAGGGAAACAAACTAACCTAATGTTATCATGCATGGGTTAAGACCTAGTGTCTATCATGTTCCTCTCTTGCACAGAGAGAAACAGAGATCCTACGGGATAGGCAGAAACAGAAACAATAACAGATATAATAAAGCGGTAAAATGCATGGATGCAACAGTACAAGCGAGGCAAGGGAGTCCCACTCAACCTCGAACCTAGAAAACAATAGGCGAAAGTGAACAGGCTTCACTTTCAACCTAACAGGGTAAACAGCAAACAATACAACCAGGAAATCCAAACAATACATCAGCAATGAAATACAACAGCATCAGCAGCTCTGACTCAACATCTGACTTCAAGTAATCTCCATTCAGCTACAGGCTTCAACAAGTATCCATCTCCATCTTCATGGTCTCCAGGTAAGGGCTTTGATCATCAGTCTTTGATCTGCAATGGCTTTTCTTCATGTCTCAGGCTAGGATGAACATCAGTCAACCAGATGAGGTGAATGAATGTTAGACAGTTAATTACCTACCAAGGGTGGTTCATCAACTGTTAACATTAAACAGAAAGTTTCCTCTCAAAAGTTCTATCTTTCAAATATATTCACTGATCCTTCCAAAGGAAGGAGGTGGATATTTGAAAGAGACTTTGAATCATAGAGAAAGGATAGAGGCAAACAAAGCCATCTATGTTTGAGAAACAAGCTTCCTAATCTAGAGCTCTGCCTAGCTCCTAAACCCTAGTCTCCTCAGCAGCTGCTAGCAAGAACCTCCTTTCCAACTCTGGCAGTTGATCTTCAATCTCTGGATCTTCAATGGTCTTCATCTCCTCAAGTCTTCAGCTCTCCCAGGTCCCCAGACAAACCCAATACCCAAACAAGCAAGCAACAATCCCCAGAGGGCACACCACACCAGTCAATCAGATGTACAGTAGAGTAATAGCAGTAGGGGAATCCTGACTTCTTCTAAGGGATCTAATAACTACCCATAGCCCCTATAGTCCCATAACTAAACTAATCAAACCCTAAGTCCTAAGGGAAAAGAATTAAGTCTCCTAAGTCATCCCCTAAAAACCCTAATTTGTTCATTATTATTCATACCTACATTAGGCACCTAAAATTAATTTCTAAAAAATGGGAACTAAATTGTTTCTACAAGTTCAAAGTCTAAACTAAACAACCTAAAAAGAATGGACAAAAAATATTAAAGCATCTAATAGAACAAAAATTACCAAAATCATATATGAAATGAAACTATTTAAAATGCTATTTATTTAGAAAATAGGGGAAAAATATCAAATAAAAAATAAAATGCTATTTTTATTTTTTATAATTTTCTAGACATCCTAAAGAAAAATATGCAAAAAGAATGAGTTAAAAATGATGGTTTTCCTATTTATTATGAATTTTATAAGATGCATGAAAAAAATATAAAGAAAATAAAAAGAAAAAAGGAAAGAAATAGCCAGAGGGGTGTAAATAGTAAAGGCGCGCAGTTCATATTCAATTGGGCTGAGGAATGTGGGGTGCGAATAGTAATACTGGATCCAAGCCCAAAGCTGCTAACTTAATGAAACGCAGCGTTTGGTCCTAGCTCAGCCTTTCCCTCATAAACGAAGTTTAAATCTCATTCGTTGGATCAAAGGTCAGTCAACCGGTCAAAAGGTGATCTGAGGGTGACGAGATCGTCTTCCTCCTTGGTTCAGGGCTTGGAAGGAACTCCATGGATGAACACACCAACTGGTCCATACCCTAACTTCCTCGATTCTCCATGGAATGCCAACATATCAAAACCAAATCCACTCCAAATCTTACCAGGAATCCAACCATGGTGTCAAAACTAACTGAAATCTCCTCTAACCCTAAACCCGATAGCTACCTCCAAGAAAAGATCAAGAACTGATTCTCACGATCTTCAAAATTGATGGCACAAGCATGTTCCTCTCTTCACCTAGATCATTTCCCCCTAAAGAACTAAGCCTAACACTCCTAATTCGAAGAGTTCTTGCTCCTAACAGAAATTATGCCAACCTAAAAAACATCACCAAATCGATCCATACTTTCCAGAAACGATCTACTACTTATTCCCAATCATTCTAACCTATTAACCTTGATGAATTATGCATAAATTAGAGTGTAGAGGTCAAGATGAAAACCTGGTAAAATGAGTGAACCAGATAGGGGAATCCTTCAAATCAATGCTTGTACTCGTGCAGAAACATTCAGTGACACAAGAGCTTGCTTCTGTTTGCACTAGTTAGGGTTGATTGTGCTTGAATCTTGGAAATGGATCTGAAGCTGCAAGCTGCCAAACTCAATATACAGAACACGATTTGGACCTGAATTTCCTCTGATTTTGATTGTTACACACTCAATGATGATGATAGAACTGAATCAGATCAAGAAATTGAACAGAATGGGGAAGAAATGAAGAATTGGAAAATGACTTGTTATGGAAGAAATTTGATTTCAATCTCTCTTTCTGCAGTAATTCTCTCTAACCTCTACATCTGAGCACATCCCAAATTACTTATAGATGGTGTAAGAATGATCTAGAAGGGACTGGAACAATCCAATGAGAAATTGGATATCTCACTTCATGAGATTTTTGATTCCATGCTAAGCATATGCCATTCTTTGTTCAAGCTTGCACACTCCTCACTTCTCCTTTGAAATTCTCCTTAGATGGTATTTTGATTGACCTGAAAAACCCTTGCAAGCTTGCCCATTGATTCCTTGTTTATTTGGGGTTTTGCCATGTGACCTTATGAGGCAAGAAGCAAATTTACAAAGGAAGTCCCATTTTTAAGCTTAAACTTAAAAATGTGGATGAACCAATGTCTTTAAAATGAGGTTTCCAATCAAAATGATATATTGGATGACCTATTTTGGATTTCTAGATCCTCCAAACCAATTTCCAAATTCAACTTTTTCAACTTATAAGCCCTTTTTAGTTCATCTTTTGACCAATCATGCAACTCCATGCTATGAGCTTTTCCAATCATTCATGACCTTCTTTCTTGACTTAAAATCACATTTTGAACAACTTTCATGTTTTGAGTTTTTTCATTTAAGGCTTGGAAATAGGAGATATGGCCTTTGCTTAAAAATGACCTATAACTGACAAATGACCAAAATACCCTTTGCTTGCCAAGACCATAAGTTGAGTTCCACACATCATATGAAGGCATACCATACCATTCTAGAAAGCTAAGACAATGAGGAAAAATTATTATGTTGACCAGAAATTCATTTGAAATCTCCTTGAGGGGTAAAAATTGCTTGGAAGTCAAGTCACTTTTGCAGACAAAATTTCAGACACCCCAGATGACCTGTAACTTGCAAGGACCATAACTTGAGTTCTATAAATCTCCTTGATGTCTTCCACCACTCAAATTAAAGGTATTGAGATCCTCTACAAGTTCCATGTTGGCCAAGAATCCATTTGAAGCTTGCATTTTGGCTTATCTTGCTTGGAAATTTGACCTAAACTAGGGGATTTTACATAGAAACCCTAATTTAGAAACTCCTCTTCTCCTTGATTTCTCTTGAATTCTTCTTACCACAACAACATATCCTTATTCTCCATGTCAAATGATGAACCCCCCATCTCTCCAATAGCCCTTAATGCTTTTAAATCAATCAATTGACCTAGGGTTGACCTAGGGTTGACCCAGATGAAACCCTAGTTGACTGTCTTCAACTGTAATACTTGTGATCACATCAACAACTTGTCTTCTTCTCCAAATGACTTTCTAAGCCTCTCATGACATCTAGATGCTCTCCATGCCTTCAATTCGCAACTCACAACCCCCTTGTTGACCCTCAGATGCCCTCAGATAGGAAATAGACTCAAGGCTTGATCTACTGAACTCTCTGCTCTCAAATTCTTTTCTGATGACTTGAATGAGATTGAATTAGGATAATAACCTCTTGATAGGCCTCTAGAGATGAGAATAATGCTTGATCCCCTGTTAGATGACTTGCCATGCTATGCTATGCAGATGATTAGTCTATGTACATGCCTCTATATGCAAATGCTAATGATATTGAAACATAAACCAAGTGAATAAAGTTGAGCAAATTTTAGGGTGCAACAGTTCCCCTGCGCGTCGAGAAGATATCGACCGTCAGGCATCACCTGTTTCAACGGCGGCAGACTTCGCACGAACGCCACTATCTTCAAGTAAGCGGCCACGTCCCCCTCGTCGAGGGTCCCAGCCCGCACTATATAGCGGTCGGTTCCGCGGTTGAAATGCTCGGAAGTCCATATCAAATGCACCTTCGGAAGCCACGTGACAAACCGCTGGCCATCCACCACTCGCTACCCCTTGGTAAAAAGAGAGTCCGACCCTTCTCTCGTGATCGGTCTCACGAGGAAGAATCGACCTTTGAAATCTCGGACGGAGTCCATATACGTCTTGAAAAGTGTGGTCGGCTGCTTAAACGAGACCCAACCTTGCCGGTCATTCACCGTTTGCCGCTGCAAGTGGAAAATACGGAAAAATAAGGGCACCGTGGCTTCGACCTGGAGAAAGCGATACACCAGCTCAAACGCGCGGATGAAGGCCAAGGCATTCGGGTGCAGCTGAGACAGGGCCAGACGCAACCAGTCGAAAAGACCCAAATGAAAATCGGAGAATGGCAGTCTGAGCCGGGCCTCTTTAAAATAAAACTCGTGCATGGGAAACGTCCGCCGCCCATATCTTGAGCAGATGCGGTGATGTTCCTTGGGACGGTACACCTGCTAGTTCTACGGCTCTCCCTCTACCCGGTCCTCCACAGTGGTATGGGCGTCGGACGTGTCGAAGGCGAAACAAGAAGGGGTGGATAGAGGCTCCTCGGCCACCCATTCCTCGATGGGAAGAACTCTCTCGTCAAAATCTGGAACCTCGGCCACCCATTCCTCATCATCATTATAGGATCATATTTGCTTGATTAACTAACCTTAACCCATTTTCAGTTTATCTTTGTTAAGATGCAGATGAATTAGGATTTCGTACCGTCAAAATCGAGGCTTCAGTGTTTGATCAATCAATGTTTTGAATTGATCCAACTTCAAACAAGATCAAGGATAATACATTGGACCAAGAATGAGTGCAATTTGAGGTGGTCACCCGGGAATTGAGAACAGTGCAATTTGAGATACCCGATTAGGGTTTCCGATTAGGAAAAGTCAACCGTAGTTTGACTTTTGTTTTAAAGAGTATTTTAATGGTAGTATTTTGGTCCATTAAGTTCCTATGGCTTAGTAAAGTCCATCCAAAGAGTTTCAATTCCTCAGGATGTCTGGATCATCAACGGGCGACTCGGTGGACACCGATCGTTCGAACGGTTGACCGAAAAGTCAACTCTTCAATAATAAGGAATTTGACTTCAAGATATGAATCAAAAATGTTCCTTATGTCATATTACACCTCCCCATAAAATTTCATGATCATTGGATCAAGGGTTAAGAAGTAATTGCAAAAATCGGGAATTAGGGTTTTGAAAGAGGCAAGACCATAACTCCTCAACCACACATCCAATTGAAGTGGTTCAAAGCTCATTGGAAAGCTCTTGACAAATCCTACAAAATCCTCAGAGTGGTCCATGATCAAAAAATGCATAGAATTGGAGTTATAGCAAAATTCATTTTTGAAGGGTAAATAACTTAGAAAAATTCTAAGTTATTTAGCACTTGTAAGTGGTTTTTTCAGAAACTTTGAAGGGTTTTTCAACCTAGTTCCATCAATAATATGGAAATTCCCAAAACATGAAATTTGTATAGCTACTTAAGGGTTTTCCAAATTGTGGTAGAACTCCTCAATAACATGTTTGAGCAGGAAGTTATGCATCATAGAAGTTGGGCCTGTCAACACTTAAAACCACACTCTAACACTTCCCAAAAATCAGTTTTTCACAACTTGAGGCATCATCAACCCTTGGATAATGATCCAATATGATATTCAGATGTGTAGAGGAAAGGAAATGCAGAAAATGTAAGATTTGGAGAGAGAGAGAGAGAGAGATGGTAGGTTGCAACTTTGCATTATTATATTCAAATGTAAGGAAGAAAGAGAAACTTTTGGTTGATGTGAGCAGCTGCAGTCCCCTACACCCTAAGCTCACCTCAGTCACTTCATGTCCACCTCTCCACTTGATTTTCTGATCTTCTTTGGTCCATGGAACTGAGGTATAGAGATCTTGGCAAGATATTTCAAAAATCTCATGAAAACTCCCTCCAAAAGTGGTAAATGACCAAGGCTGCCCTCATTCTTGTTTGGCTATAAATAGAGGCCTCCTCTATGAGTTCAAACACACCAGAGCAATCTCAGAAAACCAGAGAAAACATAGCTCTCACTCTCCTCTCATTCCTCAAGAACTTCAAAAAAAACTCCAAAACCCTCCATTTTCACTAAAAAACTGTCTTGAGCAAAACTTTGCTCAAGACCAGTTCCATCACTTCTAAACTTCTAAAAAGCATCCACACAAACCTTAAATATGATATAGAAGGTGTCTATACCTTCCAACATCCCAAAAATACCATTTTTCCAAAAGTCAACTTTCACACTAAGAAACTTTGACCACCACCCTCAAAACTTGCCAAATCCTTGCACAAGCTGATTCTTGCTATCCCAAACATCCACACACCTCACATATGACATATTACAACTGTCTAAAGCATTGAAAACCAACTGGAAATCCCCTAACTCCAACTGTCTTGAAGTTTGGTCTTGTTGCTTAAAGAGGAAGTAAGCTTCATATCATTGCAAAGGAAGGAGCATCTCTGGGTTTCTAAGCTTTTTAGCTTGTTCAAGGCTGGTCAACAAGAGGTATGTGATGTTATAACTATCTCTAAGTCATACATTGTCATATATTGTCATTTTATGGCGATTTGTGTGAAAATGTACCATGGCTGCCCTATTATGTTTCTTTGTCAAGAATCCTAGTTTCATGTTCATAATGCTTGTTTTGTCAAATATTTTATCATTTGTAAATGATATGTGGATGTTAGATTGTAAGTTTGTGTCTTGATACCATGTTTAGTCTTGTTAGTGATATTTTGATCATTTGGTAGCTTTAGGATCCAACCTTGAGAAAGTAGTGTGCTTGCCTTATAACTATGAACTTGGCTCACTATTAGGATAGGTAGATGACTTGTAAGTTACTCATAGATCCCCCTGCCCTTGATCATGTTTGAATCAATGTGGCTATTGTTTGTGCTCTTATGTTATTGTGATACTAAGAATTGTATGTTGGGCTGTTGTGATTACTACTTTGTATCTCAATTGTTCTAAGTCATTTGTTTAATACTTACTTGATCAAGCTCATAATGTTTGTTTTGGTGGAAATGTGAGAAGCATGAAGTTTTGAACTTTAGGGCTGTCTTGTAAGACATGTGTGCTTTTGCTGTCCCATTTGATTCAATATGTCATTCTTTGATTTAATGAGTTTTTGCATAACTTGAGGTTGTGAACTCATTTGTTTATCCATTTCAAGAGTGTGTATGTTGTTGTTATGCTCAAAATCTGTCTAGAGTCTAATTTGCTATGTCATGCCTCAAACTGTTGCATTTTTCAAATACCATGAGGTCAATACATCATTTTCTGTTTCAAGCATTGTTTATATGATTTGTGTGCATTAAATCTTCATCATATCCATTTAAAACTTGTGCATAATCTCATTTTTTCCAACTGTCATGGTTTTGCTTATTGTATGTTCAAATTGTTATTCTTGCATAACATAAGTTTCCAAATGCCAAGTTCTGTTTTGATAAAAGTTTCATTCATTTTCTGAGTTAAACCTCATCTGTTAGCATCATCATCATGTGTACATGTCCTATTTTGCATGAAATACATCTTGGCCTTTAAAATGCCCTGTTGAGTTGAATACCTTGCCTAGGCATATTTTCATTTTTTTGCACCAACACACTAATTCACATACCACTTTCTGTTTCAATCAATTTCTAATTGATCTATGTGCCTAATAGTATTCCCTTACTTATTTGAAATGTGTGTGTGATGCCAAAAACTCCCATCTGTCATGAACTGGCCAGCTGCCCTAACATGTTGATGTTTGTGCATTTTTTGAGCCTCAATGTGCTTCCTTTTGTGTGATGTTGATTTTAATTGGTGTGTAAGCATAGACATGTCTATCATCATATTTATAATGTGTGTGGATGTTTATTTTGGTTTGAAACTCATCAATTTGAAAAATACCCCCCTGCTGCCACATTCTTGCTAAAACAGTTTTTCTCACCAAATGTGCCACAACATTACCAAATTGTTATTCTGTTTGCACATGCCTAATCTATGAGTTGTAACTCATCCATATGCTTGGTTCTAAGATGTACACATGTTTGGTTTGGTCTGAGCTTGCCTATATTTGCATTTCACCACTCAACTTCATTTTGAACCAAAACTGCCAAGAACACATACCAAAATCATGTTCACTTACACAATGATCAATCTCAGAGTGGTAATTCATTTGGCCCTATATTTGTGATGTGTGTTTGAGTTTGTTTGTCCATGAGAGCTCTTCTTCTTGCATTTGAACTATGCTTGCATACCATGAACTGTCCAACTGTTTTGAAACTTTTCTTTTTACAACTTATGTCACAAATTGCAAATCATGAGTCACTTTGTATTTAGGTTGGATTTTGGACTTCATCTGTTTTGAAACTTCATATATGTTGTATTTAGAGTGTGTGAGGATATTCAATTTAATTTAAGCATGAGCAATTTGAACAGTGGCTTTGAAAATGCATGTCAATTCACCAACATTGCAGCTGTCATAGGCTTTTGAAATTCATTTGGGTTGTAAGCTTCTTTATGGTTTAGACACATCTTATATGTTGCTTTGAGTATGTATGTATGTTTTCTTCACTCCAATTTGGCCTGTTTCACAAATTCACAATCTCACTTGCAATATTTTGATTTTCATCTCATTTGCATATGACAGTTGGACTTACACCTCATAAGCAGTTGGTTTGTATGCATGAACATGATATGTATGATATTTGAATTGTGTTTGAGCCTTTTCCCTAACCATAGCATGACTGGTTTAACCTTTTGCTTCATAAATGCATTTTTCGTCAAAATAGAAACCACCATCGTGTTTTTAGTTCAAGACATGTTTTCAAAATTCCACCCGGACCATTCTCTTCCTTGTTTGAAAACACCCAAAATTGATCTAAGGTTTGCTTGATTTGGTTGAGAAATGAGTGAGTTGGATATCAAAACGCATTTGTGAACTTACCTTGTTTTGCTTCATTTTGTGCCCAGAAATTTAACAAACCAAGCCATATATATTTATGGGGGTGGCTATATTAACGGATGTATAGCCACCCCAGTGGTAGAAGCCTTGCCCATAAACACGCCTATCATTGCCTGAACCTGGGTTCGATCCTTGAGGAGGATCAACCCTTTTGTTTTGTTTTTTCCTCTTTTCATATTTTTCATGTTTTGTTTTTTCCTCTTTTCATATTTTTCATGTTTCACCTTGTTTCTACCTGGATAGCGCGCACGTGTGTGCTCTAGTGGCCAGGTTACTTACCTGCAAGCTGGAGGGCATGGGTTCAACTCCCACCCCTTGCATTTTCTTCTAATTTTCACTCATTGATTATTGTTTTGTGCATTTAAAATCATGAAACTTTAAAAAATCACAACTCTCTCATTTTTCATCCTATTTTGCTCATTCTTTTTGCATTGTGTTTGTTATGATGTATACTTTTATATGATGTGAAAATATTACTTGTTGTCATAAATTGTGATATATTTTGCCCATGTGGAAATTTATTCCTTCATTGTGATTGTGATCCTACTTGCAGTTGATTTCCTTTGAGCATGTTTGAATTTCTTATGAGATGTTCATTCCCTTTGTTAGTTAACGTTCTAGGGTACCCCCTTTGGTTGTCACCATAATCTTGTCTCATTTATTCCTCCTAAATTATGAGGCTAAACTAATTTACTTGTGTTTGAGTGTCATCAAATACATATTGTTGTTACACTTGATATATCTTGAAATTATAACATGTTTACTTTCAAATTATGATTTGTTTACACGGTTGTAACTTTCATCTTTTCCAATCTTTGTTAAGATATGTTGTCACCTTTGTTAAAATCCCTTTCCATCTTTGTTACGATGTTTCCCCATCTTTGTTAAGATTTGTTCTTGGTTGTGACCATCTGTCTTAATTGAAATCATTAATATTGTAATACTTGCTTTGGTTGTGACCATTTATTGTGATTGAAATCTTTGCCTGATATTGTAATATCTTAAATGCTTGCTTTGGTTGTAACCATTCATCCTGATTTAGATCCTTGCTTATTATAATATGCTTGATCATTCTTGGTTATAACCATATCCCTTATATTCATCATGTGTGAATGTTTATGCTTTGTTAAGTTTACTTTCCCCAAGTGATGGAACTCTTTAGTTCTCATCCAAGTTGCGTCATCTTTTCCCTTCCAAAAGTCTCTCTATTGACCCTTGGGTCATAGATAGCTCATTAAACTCATAGGTCTGAATAGAACCTTCCCCTCCTTTTGGTCTGGATAGAACCAATAGGATTTACACTCATAGGTCTGGATAGAACCTTCTCCCCCTTTTGGTCTGGATAGAACCAATAGGATTTAAACATCATAGGTCTGGATAGAACCTTCCCCCTTTTGGTCTGGATAGAACCAATAGGATACCCTCATAGGTCTGGATAGAACCTTCCCCTCCTTTTGGTATGGATAGAACCAATAGGATTTAAACTCATAGGTCTGGATAGAACCTTCACCCTCTTTTGGTCTGGAAAGAACCAATAGATCCTTATTCTGTAGTTCGGGCCTGAACTGCGACCACTCTGATTTCTCATTGGACAATGAGAACACGTAGGCACAAGATGCAATATCTTGACGAGCAACCTTCCCCCTTTCTCCCACCTTTTGGTCTGGATAGAACCAATTGGTCTCACAACGTAGAACTTTAGGATAGAGTTTGGTTAACTCTATGTAAGAATCATGGATATGATTACTTACTTCCCTTTCTTGAGAGTTCAACATAGATCTAGAGAGTTTTGTGTGAAACTCTATACAAGCATGAATATGTTTGTTCCCCTTTGAACCTTGATCATAATCCAGTGTTCTTCAACCTTAGTAAGGTGAACTACGATTGCTCTGATTCTATCCTAGTTAGGATACGTAGGCAGAGGACGCGACGTCTTTGCGAGCAAACTTAGAAACTATCTTTAGGTTTTAACCTACACCTTTACCCAATCCCAAACCTTAGCAAACATCTAGCAAACTTAGCATGCAAACAAACAAAAGGTTCCTGTAGAGTACTACATATGTCTAGGATGTGAAATACCTACCCTATGCATAACCAACCCTCGATCCCCGAATCTCTTAGCGTTGTTGTTACATTGCGCAAAAGGTTATTTCTTTCTTTAGACCTTTTCTTTGGATAAATTAAAGTCCGGTTGTGAATTTAAGAATTAAGATTCAAGTTAATCAATAGCTTGGTATCACGATTCTCACCGCAACATATGTTATAATCTATATAAGGTCAGCCATAACGTACAGAGTAATCCTTGTAAGTAGGTATATGGCCAATACTAGGAAGGCACACTAGAAAGCATTGAAGTGGATTCTAAGGTACATAAATGGGTCACTAAGCAGAGTCTTGATTTATGGTGGAGCCTATAATGATGATAGCAAAGTCAAAATCGAAGGATTTGTCGACTTTGATTATGCAGGTTGTACGGATTCCAAAAAATCTATTTATGGATATGTGTTCATTATGTTTGGCACAACAATTAGTTAGAAAGTAACACTTCAGAAGGTCGTTGTCTTATCAACCACTGAAGCAGAGTATATTTCCCTCACTGGTGCTGTGAAAGAAGCATTATGGCTTGAAGGTTTTCCTAAGGAGCTGAAACTTCAAGGTCGAGTTATCACTGTTAAATGTGATAGTCAAAGTGCCATACATGTTTCGAAGAATTCATCTTATCATGAGCGAACCAAGCACATTGATGTGAGGCTACACTTCATTAGAGAGATAGTCAAGTGTGGAGAAGTCCAAGTGCTGTAGGTTTCCAATGATGACAATGTTGCTGATATAATCACCAAGACATTGCCAAGTTGCAAGTTTTTTCACTGTATGCAACTGATAGGAATGCATGATGATAACTAGTTGGTTTCGAGGTCTAGAGTTTGCCCCAAGGTGGAAATTTGTAGCTTATGGGTTATAAGCTAGTATTGTAGCAACACTGTCAAAGTCGAAAAGCTCTGTTGAAGTCAAAGTTGTGCATGTTATAGCCGAAGTCTGTTCAAGCATGCTGTCGAATCATGTTAGCTTTTTGTTTAAGTTAGCATGTTAAATTGGGCCAACCAGCTGGGCCAATTATTTAACATTTTAGTTGAAAGATAGGGTTTAGTTTTCTTTTAAAAAGCATACTATTTCTTGTTAGAAGTGATCCATATCCAGATGTAGTATTGTTAATCAGAAGCATGAGCTTCTTATATGGTTGATCCTAAAGCGATGTTTAGCTTTGGGTTGTAGTATTAGTTTTGTTAAGCTTAACCTAGCGAGTGTAGGTTAGCATTTTCACCTATGTGGCATTATTGTCTGTGTATATAAACCAAATGTGTAACAGAATTTCAAAATGAAATCAATAGATTTTCTCTCTTCAAAGTTAGTTAGATCTATTTTTTATATCTTCTATCTCCATCTTCATCATCTTCATCTTCTTCCTCTTGTGGACCAAAAATTGGTATCAACAACTCTAGTTCCAATCCATGGGAAATACCATGGGAAACACAAGTGTACGATGAGGCGTGTGTGAGTGATTTCATGTTGAATTCACAGTCTGAATCTTAACAGAATTGGATTTCTTAATTCTACGGGATTGGGAAACACGAGTGTTTAGTGTGATATAAGTGAGTTCTTACACAAGATCAAAGATGAACGGTGAAAACGGTAGCTTGAGCACGAAGCTTCCAGCCATTGTTGGAAAGAATTTGAATCGATGGATAATTCAGATGCATTTGTTGTTTGGTGCTCAAGATGTTCTTGATCTCGTCAATGAAGGCTATGCAACGGTTGCAGTAGATGCAACTAAGACACAAAGAAACATGTACAGAGAGTTGACGAAGAAAGATCAGAAAGCTCTGTTCTACATCCACCAGTGTGTGGATGTGAATGTGTTTGAGAAGATCACTGATTCAACGATGCTGAAGGCTACGTGGGACATACTGGTACGTTTCTATGGAGGTGATGCATCAATGAAGAAAGTGAAACCTTAGTCTCTGTGTAAGCAGTACGAGAATCTTAACATGAAGAATAATGAGAAAATTCTAGATTACATCTCCAGAGTGATTCTGATCATAAATGAGGTGAAATCTTGTGGAGAGAGTCTTTATGAACAAGTAATCATTGAAAAGGTACTGAGATCACTTAATCCTCAGTTTGGTTACATCGTTGCAGCAATTGAACATTATAAAGATCTGAGCACCATGAGAATTGAAGAGCAATCTAGAGACACAAGAGTTGCGTTTGACTGAGAGAACCTATGAAAGAGAGGTAAAGCAGGCTTTAAAAGCATCTTCTGATAAGAAGAATTAGAAGTATTCTTGGTTTGATTCTAATAAGATACATGGTGGTGGTCATTAGAAGTCAGAAGTATCCAATTATGATGAGAATAAGCATCAAAAAGGAAAGGAGAAACTTGACAAGAAGAAGGTTCAATGTTACTGTTGTAAGAAGTTTGGCCATTTTGCTGCAGACTCTTGGTCAAATAAGGAAAAGAAATTAGAAGAAGCCAACATAGCCAGAGGATATTCTG
Source organism: Lathyrus sativus (assembly GCA_963859935.3). Lineage (NCBI taxonomy): Eukaryota > Viridiplantae > Streptophyta > Magnoliopsida > Fabales > Fabaceae > Lathyrus > Lathyrus sativus. Next base: position 580,383,993 of record OZ012737.1, read on the forward strand.
ATGATGAACTTGTGCTATTTTTGGCTTCTAAATCTGACGGTGCATATTTGGTAGACTGGTGATATATGGACACTAGCTGCTTAAATCACCTAACTGGAAACAAAGAATGACTAATTAATTTTGACTCTAGAAAGATGAAAAAAATTAGATGTGATGATGATAAATATCTGAATGCTGAAGGTATGGGAAATGTCAAAGTCAAGGTGAAGATGGAAAGATTATTCTTATCAAGGATGTTTGGTATGTTCCTTGCATAAAGAGAAATATAATGAGTGTAGGTCATCTAATTGAGAAAGGTTTCTCAGTTACTATGAACGAAAATCTCTTGCAGTTGTATGATTCTGATCAAAAGCTGATTATGCACTCTGAACAGGGAAGAAATAGAACATTCAACGTATATGTTGAAATAACTGAAACTAAATGCCTTAGTGTTGAAGGTGACAGTGCATTGTGGCATAAGAGATTGGGGCATTTGAACTTCAGAAGCTTAGGGTATCTGGGTTCTAAGAAGCTGGTATACGAAATTCCTAAGATTGTAAGAATTCATGTGAGATATGCATGAAAGGTAAACATCAAATGCTTAGGGAATCTGAGTTTTAAGAAGCTGGTATATGGCATTCCTAAGATTGTGAAGCCTGAGAATTCATGTGAGATATGCATGAAAGGTAAGCAACCTAGATCGCTATTTGCATCAAAAGTAGCTCAAAGAGTAAAACATGCTTTAGGAGTAATGCATTCTGATGTATGTGGGCCATTTAAAGTACATTCACTTAGAGGAAACAAGTATTTCGTATCTTTTGTGGATGTGTTCACAAGGAAGACATGGGTAGTACTCATCAAGTTTAAATATGAGGTGTTTGTTGAGTTTCAGAAGTTCAAGGTGAAGGCTGAAAAAATATAGTGGTCGGAAGCTGAAAATTCTCAGAACTGATGGTGAAGGTGAGTATAACTCTATAGAGTTCAAGAGTTTCTGTGGGGAGAATGGAATTGAGCATGAGCTTACTGTTGCACCCTAAAATTTGCCCAACCTTATTCACTTGGTTTATGTTTCATTATCATTAGCATTTGTATATAGAGTCATGTACATAGTCTAATCATCTGCATAGCATAAGCATAGCAAGTCATTCAACAGGGGACCAACCATTATTCTCATCTCTAGAGGCCTATCCAGAGGTTATTATCCTAATTCAATCTCATTCAAGTCATCAAGAAAGAATTTGAAAGCAGAGAGTTCAGCAGATCAAGCCTTGAGTCCATCTCCTAGCTGAGGGTATCTGAGGGTCAACAAGAGGGTTGTGAGCTGTAAGTTGAAGGCATGGAGAGTATATAGACTTTATGAGAGACTTGGAAAGTAATTTAAAGAAGGAGACAAGTCATTGATGAGAGCACAAGAACTACAGCTGAAGGCAGTCAACTAGGGTTTCATCTGGGTCAACCCTAGGTCAACCCTAGGTCAATTGACTGATTTAAAGGGCATTCAAGTCTATTGGAGAGATGTGGGGGTTCATCATTTGACATATAAAGAAGGATATGGAGATATGCCAAGAAGAATTCAAGAGAAATCAAGGAGAAGAGGAGTTTCTAAATTAGGGTTTCTGTGTAAAATCCCCTAGTTTAGGTCAAATTTCCAAGCAAGATAAGTCAAAATGCAAGGTTCAAATGGATCCTTGGCCAACATGGAACTTGTAGAGGATCTCAAGACCTTTAATTTGAGTGGTGGAAGACATCAAGGAGATTTATAGAACTCAAGTTATGGTCCTTGCAAGTTACAGGTCATCTGAGGTATCTGAAATTTTGTCTGTGAAAGTGACTTGACTTCCAAGCTAGTTTTACCCCTCAAGGAGATTTCAAGTGAATTTATGGTAAACATAAGAATTGTTCCTCATTGTCTTAGCTTTCTATAATGGTATAGCATGCCCTTATAGGATGTGTGGAGCTCAACTTATGGTCATGGCAAGCAAAGGGTATTTTGGTCATTTGTGAATTACAGGTCATTTTAACCTATGCCCAAAACTCATACAAGGAAGCTTCAAATGGAAAAACTTACAACATCAAACTTGCTCCAAATGACATTTTGAGTCTAGAAAAGTGACCATGAGAGATTGGAAATGTCCATAGCACAAGATTTCAAAATTGGTGAATTTAATGAAGGAAAATGGCTTAGAAAATGGTATTTTTCATATCTTGGCCAAATGATGCAAAATTATAGGTCATTTTGAATGGAAAAGGCATTCTAAAAACATTGGCTAAAGTGGAATTTTGAGTTTAGGTCATAATTTGGGAGTTATCCATGGTTGCTTGATTTGAAAGTAACATAATCCAATTTGAAAGGGAAAGTGTAAAGGGAAATTTCTCCAATGTTCTAGGAGGTTCTAATGCAACCTATATATTCATGCAAGCTGAATCATGCAAGGGTTGGTGCTCCCATTTGGCAAGAATCTCCATTTTCATCCATTTTTCTTATTCTTCCACAAGATACTCAAACTTACACAAACCTCTCAAAATTCTCACATCTTGGAATTGAATCATCATCATCATCATTCAAACCCTAGGATTCACACCAAGAAGTGGCTGAATTGATCAAGGATCATACATATCCACTTCATCATTCCAACTTGCATGAAGGATGGAATAGCATAATTCACAAGGTTTCAGCATAAATCACTGCAAACAGAAGCATATTCATCCATTGGAGATTGTTTTTAGCAAGTATCAAGGGTTGGATTGAGGTCTAGCTACCATCACCATTATCAAGTGCAAGGTATGTATATTTCTTCGAATCTCACTGTTCTGGCTGTTAGAGATCATGTGGTTAAGATAATGTTGTTTAGAAACCCTAGAGGATCATTTCTTGAGGTTTAGGGATAGATTCATGGAGATCAATAACAGGTTACCATTTCTGTTGGCTTCGATAACAAGCTTTATGTTGAGTTATAATCAATATGTTGAGGCATAGAATAATGAGGCAAGCATGTAGAACATCTGTTGATCATTAGGTTTGAGTTCTGGCAACTTTGATCTCAGGCAAGCATGGTGTGTTCTGAGGTTCGAGCTCTCTGTTTGGAGTGTGTAATGAGAGTTAGGGAAAACTAAGACTAGGCATGGATTACTGGAGTTTCATAGAATATTTTAGGGCTTGGAATTTTGTGTTTTCATAGAGAAATCATGGAGAAAGATTGAGTGGAATTCTCATGCATGGAAGTGGGGACTGAAACCCTAGGCGAAGGGAGGAAGAAGATGAACCACGCGCCCTTGGATCTGGAGGGAATATTGACTTGACCAGGGATCGAACGGCCCTCATTCAATCTGAGTTTTGGTGGGAAATTTCAAAAGAGACCAAACGCTGCGTTTCATTAATTGGGGGGTTGGGCTCAGAGCGCTATCCACACCCCCCATTTTAATAAGCCCAATGCCTTGAACGTGTTATCCCTGCTATTCACACCCCCTCCACTTTATTTCATTATATTTTCTTTTATTTTCTTTAATTTTTTCATGCATTTTCTAAAATTCATAATAAATAGCAAAATAATCCTTTTTAATTCATTCTTTTTGCATTATTTTCTTTAGGATGTCTAGAAAATTATAAAAAATAAAAATTGCATTTTATTTTTTATTTGATATTTTTCCCATATTTTCTAAATAAATGACATTTTAAATGGTTTCATTTCATACATGATTTTATTAATTTTTGTTCTATTAGATATTTTCATATTTTTCATCCATTCTTTTTAGGTTGTTTAGATTAGATATTGAACTTATAGATTCAATTTAGTTCCCATTTTTTAGAAATTAAATTTAGGTGCTTAGTGTAGGTTTGAACAACATGAACAAATTAGGGTTTTTAGGTGATGACTTAGGAGGTTTGATTCTTTCCCTTAGGACTTAGGGTTTGAATAGTTTAGCTATGGGACTATAGGGGCTATGGGTAGTTATTAGATCCCCTTAGAAAAAGTCAGGATTCCCCTACTGCTATTAATATGCTGTATATTTGATTGACTGGTGTGGTATGCCCTCTGGGGTTTATTGCTTGTTTGTGTGGGTATTGGGATTGTCTGGGGACTTGGGAGAGCTGAAGACTTGAGGAGATGAAAGCCATTGAAGATCCAGAGATTGAAGATCAACTTCCAGAGTTGAAGAGGAGAGTCTTGCTAGCAAATGCTGAGGAGACTATGGTTTAGGAGCTAGGCAGAGCTCTATATTAGAAAGTTTGTTTTTCAAACATGGATTGCCTTGTCTGTATCCATTCTTCTCTGTGATTCAGAGTCTCTCTAAGACACTCACCCCCTTCCTTTGGAAGGCTTGGTGATAGTGTCTAAGAGATAGAACTCTTGAGAGAAAATGTCTTTTGTGTTAGAAGCAGTCTGTTCACCACCCTTGGTAGTCAACTGATTGCTTAACACCCAATCCACTCTTGTGACTGATCCCTCATCCTGGAGGTTTGAGCTTGAAGAAAAGCCATTGCAGATAGAAGACTGATGATCAAAGCCCTTACCTGAAGGCCATGAAGATGGAGATTGATGCTTGTTGAAGCCTGTAACTGATTGGAGATTACTTGGAGCCAGATGTTGATTCAGAGCTGCTGATGCTGTTTCTTTTGCTGTTGTATTTCATTGCTGATGTATTGTTTGAATTTTCTGGACTGTATTGTTTGCTGTTTACCCTGTTGGGTTGAAAGTGAAGTCTGTTCACTTTTGCCTATTGTTTTCTAGGTTCGAGGTTGAGTGGGACTCCCTCGCCTCGCTTGTACTGTTGCATCCATGCATTTTTACCGCTTTATTATATCTGTTATTGTTTCTGTTTCTGCCTATCCCGTAGGATCTCTGTTTCTCTCTGCGCAAGAGAGGAGCATGATAGACACTAGGTCCTAACCCATGCATGATAACATTAGGTTAGTTTATTTCCCTTCGCAACCGTAGGTTAGAGTTCTGTCTCTTTCTTTCTCAAAACAAACAGAAAAACACATAAAGATTTCAAACACAATAAAAGACACTTCTTCCGTAAAAGAATGTGAATTCATCAAGACGTCATTTTTGTCCGCCGGGACCGCTAATCAAGAAATTTTTTTTAGAAGGAATAAAATCAACCAAGACAGACTTGTGTCGTACGTGGCCCGAACTACGTTTGCTCTGATCTTTCATGCCGTGTGAAAGTACGTAGGCATAGGATGCGATATCCTAGCGAGCAACCTTCCCCTCCTTTCCCGTAGGTAGGCGAACTACGTTGACTCTGATTTCTCGTTCCAGGCGGGAATACGTAGGCATAAAGTGCGATACTTTGCCGAGTCATTTTATTTTCATTTTCTTTTTCTTCAACCCCAGACCTTTAGCGTAGATAGAATAACAATCCATACCCGAAAACAAGCGTGGATCCCGTTGAGTACGACGGACGTGAGGGGTGCTAATACCTTCCCCTTGCGTAACCGACTCCCGAATCCAGGTTTTGGTTGCGACGACCATACCTTTCCCATGTTGTGCGAGGTTTACTCTGAGCGTTTCCTTTCCCTCCCGTGGGATAAATAACGCACGGTGGCGACTCTTCTGTTCAGCCGGCGCCGATTTTCGCAGTAGCGACAGCTGGCGACTCTGCTGGGGATCCAACGTCCCCTGGCTGCTAAGGACTGCGATAGTTCTTATGCATTTGGGATCCAACGTCCCTTAAGAGAGTCAATCCTACCGCTTGTTTTCCCGTCGAGGATTTTGTATGGAGTTATTTTTCTGACCTTTATTTCCAGCATTATATATTGATTATTGTTGCTGTATCTGGGGTGTGACGGGTGTTCTGATATTGAGAGATAAGCCGGACCTGGGCTTGAGTGCACCTAGAATTAGAGTAGAAATTAGTGGGTGCCCGCTTGCTTTGCTTGCTTTGGTGTCCCATGAAATCTACACTCAGACGAGGTTCCTCTGGTTGGCCTCCTGCCCCTTCCTTTGGTTGGCGTGGGTTGCTGGTTAGTTGGATTGTCGACTCTGGGGACCGATCATTTGGAAGTTGGCTAAGTGAGGCCTCTTCAGGAAATGATGATGCCACTCCTTCTGGGAATCGTATCATCAACCCTGAAAGTCTGTGACGCCGACGACCGCATAGGATGCCGTACCTTGTGCCAGTTATAGGGCCACCCACCTGTGAGGGGATTCAGGGTTATGCAGGTAACTAGACCTTCAGACCACCGGTTTCTTGATCAGGATCCTGGATATTTATGGAGGGTTCTAAGGTCTGTCAGAGACCAGGTGGAGATGTGTTCTAAGGTCTGTCAGAGACCAGTTGGTGTGTTCCGAGGTCTGTCAGAGACTATTTGGAGATGTGTTTTGAGGTCTATCAGAGACCAGTGGGAAAAATGATTTGAGGTCTGCCAGAGACCATTCAGGTTATGATTATGGGGTCTATCAGAGACCAATATTGGAGCTTTGTTTGAGGTATATCTGAGACCAGGGCTTGAGGACTTCTGGATGGTCTATCTGAGACCTTTCTTGATTGGGTCCAGGCTATTCAGCTACAGCTTTGGTCCCTGTTGCATGTTACTTGCATTGCATCACTGCATATCCATTACCATTTGCATTTCACTAACGTGTGTCTGTGCTGCAGGTGCATTTGCATTTCCCTAGTTCTGGTGTCCAGACTTCTGAGTGTTTGATCATGACTAGCTTAAGGAGAACGGTTGCTTACAAATTGCCTACGCCTGATATTGTTCCTCTACTTGGGTTGATCTCTCTTGCTGATGAGGGTGTTCGTAGGAGCTTCCGGATGAGCTATGGTAGACTACTGAGATTGGTGTGCAAACCTACAGAGGTAGAGTTAGATGGGCTGTATGCTTTGATGCAATTCTACGACCCTGCTTTGAGGTGCTTTACGTTCTCTGACTTTATTATGGGACCAACCCTGGAGGAATACGCTGAGTATGTTGAGCTGCCCGTGCAGAACCAGGTTCCATTCATTCATTATGACGCCAAGCCCAAGCCGGAGGATTTGGCAAAAGCCTTGCATATTGATGCTTCTGAACTTGTGACTACTGTTTCCCGTGGAGTTCCAGGCTTCTCACTCCAATTCTTAGTTGGTAAAGCCCAAGAGTATGCCAAGAGCGGGTGCTGGGTTGCTTTCAATGTTGTGTTGGCCTTGTGCATTTATGGAATAGTACTGTTCCCCAATATACCGGATTTTGTGGACTTCGATGCTTTCTATTTGTTTGCCGCTGGTAATCCTGTACCTACTTTGCTCGGAGATTTCTACCACTCACTGCATTACAAGAATGAGAAGGGAAGAGGAAAGAATGTTCATCTTTGTGTACCCTTGTTGAGTATGTGGTTTGAGAGCCACCTTCCTAAGAGAAGATCTGTTGCAGAGACTACAGTCCCCGTTGGATGGCCAGAGCGCCTGATGAGGCTATCGTCGGAAGACATGGAGTGGTTTGATCGAGACCTGTTGGGATCTGAGCTCATCTTCAGTTGTTCTGGGTACCCTAATGTGCCGCTGATAGGAAGAAAAGGGTGTATCAATTACAACCCTTCTCTTTTCATTCGCCAGTTCGGATATGCACTGAAGAATCCACCTCAGGAGGAGGAAGTACAGGAATCTCTGTACTTCACAGGTGATCTGAAGGGAGGATTACTAGCTGAGCTGCAGCACGCCTGGACGCGTATTAACCGCAGAGGGAAGCCGTTGTTAGGAAAGAATGACTGTCAGGCCTACGCACCTTATAGAGTTTGGATTCAGGAGAGGGCTAGTCAGTTGAGGATGCCGTTTCCAGACGCACCAATTCTTGTTCCCATTCCGGTAGCGGAGCCAACTACTGTTTCTAGGGAAGTCTACGAGCAAGTTGTGAAGGAAAAGGAAGCCTTGGTGAAGAGTAACGAAGGGCTAGAGCAAGAGTTAGCCCAGGTACGCAGTGAGAAAAACAAGGCCGTGTATGCTTTCCAACAGCAGATTGAGCTAATGAACAGGTTAGGGGCTGAGTTGACCGAGGAAAAGAAAAAGCGCGAACGTCTGGGGCAAGAGTTCAGAAGCTCCCATGACATGCTGGAAGCCAAAAAGAAATCGCTTGACGCGGCACGTCGAGAAATCTCCTCTTGCAACAAGACTTGGAATGCTACACTCACCAACAATAAGAAGAGGGAAGATAAGCTGAAGCAGCAAATTTCCGACCTCGAAGAGAAGTTGAAGTCTAGCATCAAGAAGTGTGAGGAGGAAGTGATGACCCGGTATAGTGTCCAACATGCACTGAACAAGGCAATCAAATCCAGAGATGAAGCGGTGTCTCAGAAACGAAAGCTAGAAGATTGCTTCGGGGAAGCCACATGGGAAGAAACTGCTGAAGACGTGCGACGTGTCCTTAAGAGGAGAAACCAGCTTGTTGAAGGGCTGCTTGATCGACCAAGCCATCCGGAAACCAAGAAGTTGCTGGAAGAGTACCAGACTTATGGGAGGATTTGATCATTTCATATAGTAACTTGTATGCTTTATTTGCATATTGCTGACCATCACCAGGATTGTTGGTTGAGGTCATGCCTTCTTATTGTACTCTCAGTAATATTGTACTCTGGGCTTATTAATTTTCCCTGCAATATATGAGGCTTTCTATGATTCAGCTCCGATATTCCTACTGTCAACATTGTCACTGCACTGGCACCTTCACACTAGAACTGGGGGAATGAATTTCCCTAATGCACAGACGCATTGCATTGCATTCATACTCATATTGCATCACAGGTAATCTTTGAATAGTGTCTTATTTCCTGCTCTGTAACAGGTACTTTCCAGGATTGCAGATCAACATCCGCACCGCTATTCTACCCGCACCAACTGTCGAAGAATCATGGACCAAATGCAGAACGAGATGCAGGATGTGCGCGAGAAGCTCGCTCTCTTTATGCAGACCATGGAAGCTATAGCAAAAGGGCAGGAGAATTTGCAGGCCATGGTCCAGCCTCTATTGGCCCGAAGCGCTGGTCATGGTAATGAAGATCATCAGTCGGTACGGGTCGATACTGTTCATGGAGACGGTACTCCCACGCCAGTGGCTCCGCCTGTAATCAATACACCTGCTGCTAATGTCAACAACGCTACCGCTGCTGCAAATGGTAATGTCGGAGTTGGAAATGAGACTGCTGTCCATAATGTTGGGCTGGGTAATGTCAATCTGGGTGATAATCTAGGCGGCAACGGCTTTGTCAATGCTGAATTCGGGTTCAACGATCAGGGATTCGATAACACTGGCAAGTATGGCTTTAATGCTCAAGGCTTTGGGCAAGACGGTTATGGCGCGACCAATCAGGGTTACGGAGGCTTTGGAAACGGAAACGGCACTGGATTTATGGCTTTTGGTCCTGCTGGAGGTGTTCAAGGGTACGGCAACAGAGGCCGAGGTCCGGGAATGAATCAGATCAGAGCAGGACGTAACAATGGGTATGATGGGTATGGGGCTGGAAACGGTATGTGGCAAGAAGATCAGCAGGAAGACGCCTTCTCCGGAGGAGGTTTTGAAGGGCCGATGGATGATTCCCAGAAGATTAGAATGCTGGAAGAGCAGATGAGGGGAGTCTTAAACCAAAGTGCCGTGGGATTGGACATGGCGACAATGGGCTTGGTACCCGGTTTAAGGGTGCCGATTAAATTCAAAGCTCCGGCGTTTGACAAGTATAAAGGAGATACGTGTCCAAAAGTGCATGTACGAGCTTATTACAGAAAGATGTCTGCATACTCAACCGATGAAAGAATGCTGATGCATTTCTTTCAGGATAGTCTGTCGGGCCCTTCCCTAGAGTGGTACATGGGGTTGGAGCCAACTGATATCAAGACATGGAAGCAATTAGCAGAGGCATTTGTAGCTCACTACAAGTATAACAGCGACTTGGCACCCAATCGGGTCCAGTTGGCCGGGCTGTCGCAAAAGAAGGGGGAGAGTTTTAAAGAGTACGCGCAAAGGTGGCGCGATATGGCTGCCAGGGTCCGTCCTCCGGTAGAAGACAAGGAAATGAATGACATGTTTGTCGGCACATTCACAGGTCTGTTTCATGATATGCTATTTCACACGTCTCTGGCCAGTTTTTCAGACCTAATTCTGATGGGGGAAAAGATTGAACGTAACATCAAGCAAGAAAAGTTCCAAGTCGAGGAATCAACTGCATCCGGCAGTAATAGGAAAGCTTATGGTGGGCGCCGTCAAGGCGAGGCAAGCGCAGTATTTGGAGGCCGAGGCCGAGGCCGAGGCAGGGGACGAAACCAATATCGTCAGCCGCAGCAGGTGGCAAGTGTTACTATCCCATACCAACAAACATCGGTCCAGCAACAACAACCGGTTCAGCAGCAGCCAATGCAACAGCAGCAGCAGCCTCAGCAGGGGGCGCAGCAGGCTCAGCGAAGATTCCAGGGTAGTAAACCCAGAAGAGTGTTCGAGAAGCCTCCCTCAACCTATGCCGATTTGTTGCAGACATTGTTGGGATTGAATCTAGTAGAGAAAAGAAATCTGGCACCAATAACGGGAGCTCCCCCGTTTGGCTACGATGCAAGCAGGCACTGCGAGTTTCATTCTGGGGCTCCGGGCCACGATATAGAAGGTTGCCATGCTTTTAAGCACGTTGTGCAGGATCTTTTGGACAACAAGACTATCAACTTCGGAACGGCAGGTCCGAATATAGTCCAGAAACCCATGCCTAATCATGGGGCAAACGCCGTTCTGGCTGAGGAAGGGTTGAATCTGATTATGAATGTCGATAATTTGAAGACGCCGCTGAGCGAGATAAAGAGCCGACTGTTACAAGGAGGTGTTTACCCAGGATGTAACGAGTATTGCTTAGACTGTTGGACCCTAGCTGGAGGGTGTGAGGATTTGAAGAAAGGCATTCAGGCTTTAATTGATGAGGGCATATTGCAGTTTGACCAAGCGGCAACTGAAGAACCCACAGGGGCAGTAGCAGATAATCAGAATGATGTGGCCACTGTGACGATTCCTCGGAAGACGATCACTATTGTAGCACCAGCTCAGCGCCCACCGATCACCATAATTAAGGCCGGGCCAATCCCGTACGAGAACACGAAAGCAGTCCCATGGTCATATGGGTTGGAAGTATATTGTGACGGGATAAAAATTGATGTTAACAAGCAGCCAGCTGAGACTGTGGATAATGTTGTTGGTTCGGGAGGTATGACGAGGAGTGGCAGGATCTTTATATCTCCTGAAGTGGAGGCTGAAAGACTAGCGAAAGGAAAAGGGAAAGCGGTTGAGAATGTTCCAGTGCAAGCGAGTGAAAAAGAAGCAGCATCGAAGGATGTAGAAGAGTTCATGCGCTTGATTCGAAAAAGTGATTATAAGATTGTGGAGCATCTGCAGCAGACACCGTCCAAAATATCTATCCTGTCATTGCTGTTGTGTTCGGAAGCTCACAGAAATGCTTTGCTGAAAGTCCTGGACACTTCTTTTGTACCCCAAGACGTCTCCGTAAATCAGCTAGAAGGAGTATTGGCACATGTGAATGCAGGCCACAGCTTGGGCTTTACCGATTTTGACTTGACTCCGAAAGGGAGAGATCATAATATGGCATTACACGTATCTGTTGAGTGTAGAGGATCAGTAATGTCGCACGTCTTGGTTGACACCGGGTCATCTTTGAATGTGTTACCCAAGAAGGCGATGATGAAGCTGGATGTTAGAGGAATTTTGTGTACGCCCAGTGATTTGGTAGTCAGAGCATTCGACGGCACGCGGAGAACAGTCTTTGGATCGATTACCTTGCCTCTGCAAGTGGGGCCGGAAGTGTTTGCAACGGAGTTTTATATCATGGATATACAGCCTGCGTACAGCTGCTTGCTTGGAAGACCCTGGATTCATGGGGCAGGGGCAGTCACGTCCACCCTGCATCAGAAGTTAAAATATATGGTCGGAGACAGCGTAGTCACCGTGTGCGGAGAAGAGGATATCCTGGTCAGCCATCTGTCGTCATTTAAATATGTGGAGGTCGACGGAGAGATCCACGAAACGCCCTGCCAAGCATTCGAAGGTTTGCGCATCAAGGATAAAGGTCCCGGGTCGAGCAAAGCGTCGGAGATAGCCATCTCGTCGTATAAAGAGGCTCAAGCCCTAGTAGAAGCAGGAGAAGCAAAGGGCTGGGGCAAAGTGCTGGACATTCCTGTGAAGATGGACCGGTTCGGGCTGGGATACCAACCGTCGTCATCAACTCCTTCCGTGGGGGCACCCCGTTTCAGAAAGCCAATCACCATCTCTGCCGGTGGGGTGTGTCATGAAACCGTCAATGCTGCTTCGGAATCTGATGAAGGAGACAGCGACTGTGATATGGATGCCTGGATTCAGCCAAGCACGCCAGGGCAAGGGCTGTGCAACTGGTCTATTCAGGAGCTTGTTCCTGTGACTTTTAAACAGTAATGCTTTGCTTTATTAATTGTTGAATAATCTGATGTCTTGCCCGGGGCATCAGGATCTGCTTAGGGCTGTGTTGTTATGAACATTGCGTGTTAATCATTAAATAAACGGCGTTTTTCATGTGCAAATACTGTAATCCCTGTTTTTTCTTGTTTTATATTTTTCAATAAAATGGCAACGTGGTTATTCGCTTTATACGCATTTTGAAGCACTTAACCATTCCTTTTGCAGGATAACATTTTCAGATGACATCCTTGAACCACCTATGACTCGTCCCGACTTTGAGCACCCGGTGTTTCAGGCCGAAGAAGAGGTTGTCGAGGATAGCGACGTTCCTGAAGAACTATCTTGGTTAGTAAAGCAAGAGGAAAGAGCCATTCTGCCTCACGACGAGGTCATCGAAATTATCAATTTGGGGTCGGAAGGGGTTGAGAAAAACATTCGTATCGGAGCCGCACTGCAGAGTGATGTCAAGCGAAGACTGGTTGAAATGCTCCAAGAGTATAGTGATGTATTCGCTTGGTCGTATGAGGATATGCCAGGGCTCGATACAGATATGGTCGTGCATCGCCTGCCACTGAAAGAAGATTGCCCGCCGGTCAAACAAAAGCTTCGCAGAACTCGACCAGATATGGCAATGAAAATCAAAGAGGAGGTTCAGAAACAGTGGGACGCTGGTTTCTTGGCTGTGACAAAGTATCCCTCATGGGTTGCCAACATCGTACCAGTGCCAAAGAAAGATGGCAAGGTTCGAATGTGCGTAGATTATAGAGATTTGAATAAAGCAAGCCCAAAAGACGATTTTCCACTTCCTCACATTGACGTGTTAGTTGATAATACTGCTCAATACTCCGTGTTCTCCTTCATGGATGGTTTTTCAGGCTATAATCAGATTAAAATGGCGCCAGAGGATATGGAGAAGACTACTTTCATAACACCTTGGGGAACATTTTGTTACAAAGTGATGCCCTTCGGTTTGAAAAATGCTGGGGCAACATATCAGCGCGCGATGACGACTCTTTTCCATGACATGATGCATAAAGAGATCGAAGTATATGTTGACGATATGATTGCCAAATCCCAGACGGAGGAAGAGCATCTGGTGAATCTGCTAAAGCTATTTAAAAGGCTTAGGAAGTTCAGGCTGAGGCTGAATCCTAACAAATGCACCTTCGGGGTGAGATCGGGTAAGCTCCTGGGGTTTATCGTAAGCGAAAGAGGAATAGAGGTCGATCCTGCTAAGATAAAAGCAATTCAAGAAATGCCGACGCCTAAAACAGAGAAAGAGGTGCGCGGGTTTTTAGGGAGATTGAACTACATCGCCCGGTTCATATCTCACCTAACGGCCACGTGTGAACCGTTATTCAAGCTGTTGAAGAAAGATCAAGCTGTGACGTGGAACGAAAATTGTCAAAAGGCGTTCGATAAAATAAAGCAGTATTTGCAGGAGCCTCCTATTCTAATACCCCCAGTGGCAGGTAGACCCTTGATAATGTATTTGACGGTTCTTGAGGGAAGCATGGGTTGTGTCCTCGGTCAACACGACGAGACGGGGAGAAAGGAGCATGCGATCTATTACCTGAGTAAGAAATTTACAGACTGCGAATCTCGATATTCAATGCTGGAGAAAACTTGTTGCGCGCTAGCCTGGGCCGCCAAGCGTTTGAGGCAATACATGCTGAATCATACAACCATGCTCATCTCAAAGATGGATCCTATCAAATATGTATTTGAAAAGCAGGCGTTGTCAGGTAGAATTGCCCGTTGGCAGATGGTCTTGACTGAATATGATATTCAATACGTCTCGCAAAAGGCTATAAAGGGGAGTGTGCTGTCTGAGTATCTGGCGGAGCAGCCTATTGAAGAGTACCAATCGATGAGGTTTGATTTTCCTGACGAGGATATCATGTACCTAAAGATGAAAGATTGTGAAGAGCCGTTGCCAGACGAGGGACCAGAGTTGGGGTCCAAATGGAAGATGATATTTGACGGGGCTGTGAATGCTTACGGCAGCGGAATAGGGGCAATCATCACCACTCCACACGGGTCGCACATCCCGTTTACTGCCCGATTGACCTTTGCCGTTACCAACAATGAGGCCGAATACGAAGCTTGTATAATGGGGCTTGAAGAAGCCATTGATTTGCGAATCAAACATCTAGACGTATACGGAGACTCAGCTCTGGTAGTGAATCAGATAAAAGGGGAATGGGAGACACGGCAGCCTAATTTGATACATTACATGAATTATGCAAGGAGATTGTTGCCTTTCTTCGACAAAATTGAATTGCATCACGTACCGCGGGCAGAAAATCAAATGGCTGACGCCCTTGCCACTTTGTCTTCCATGTACAAGGTCAATTTTTGGAACGAAGCTCCCCGAATCATTATCTCTCGGCTTGACAGGCCAGCTTATGTATTTGCTATTGATGAAGCATCTGACGACAAACCGTGGTATTTTGATATCCTTAATTTCCTGAAGAATAAAGAGTATCCGGCTGGGGCATCCAGTCAAGATCAGAAGACTCTCAGGAGATTAGCGGGTAATTTCTACTTGAATCCGGATGGCGTCTTATACAGAAGAAACCATGATTTGGTGTTGTTGCGTTGTGTAGAAGAGAAAGAGGCAAAGCTTCTCATGGAGGAAATTCACGAAGGTACCTTTGGTACGCATGCTGGTGGACATGCTATGACGAGAAAGCTGCTGAGGGCAGGTTACTTTTGGCTGACGATGGAAACTGATTGTTTCAAGTTCGCGAGGAAGTGCCACAAGTGCCAAATCTATGCTGACAAGATACACGTGCCTCCGAGTCCTCTAAATGTGATGTCATCTCCATGGCCATTCTCGATGTGGGGAATCGATATGATTGGAAAGATCGAGCCGACCGCTTCTAACGGGCATCGGTTCATCCTAGTAGCAATCGATTATTTCACCAAGTGGGTGGAAGCGGCGTCTTACGCGAATGTAACGAAGCAAGTGGTGGCCAGATTCATCAAAAGAGATATCATTTGCCGATATGGGATTCCCGAGCGGATAATCACGGATAATGGTTCAAATCTGAACAACAAAATGATGAAGGAGCTCTATCAGAATTTCAAGATCGAACATCACAACTCCTCCCCGTACCGACCCAAGATGAATGGCGCTGTTGAAGCGGCCAATAAGAATATCAAGAAGATCGTTCAGAAAATGGTGGTGACTTATAAGGATTGGCACGAGATGCTACCTTTTGCTCTGCACGGTTATCGTACGACGGTACGCACATCAACCGGGGCAACCCCGTTCTCATTAGTGTACGGAATGGAGGCGGTATTACCATTGGAAGTCGAAATCCCTTCTCTGAGGGTATTGCGAGACGTTCAGCTGGACGAGGCAGAATGGGTGAAAGACAGGCTGAATCAATTGAGTTTGATGGATGAGAAGAGGCTAGCTTCTCTAGCATATGGTCGTTTGTACCAGAGCCGAATGAAGAAAGCGTACGACAAGAAGATACATCCGCGGAGCTTTCAGACGGGCGACCTTGTGCTGAAAAGGATTCTCCCGCCGCAAGCAGATCACAGGGGCAAGTGGACCCCCAACTACGAAGGGCCATACGTCGTCAGTAAAGTCTTTTCAGGAGGAGCGTTGTTGTTGTCCACCATGGACGGAGAAGACTTCACGTCACCTGTGAATTCGGACGCAGTTAAAAAATACTTTGCTTAAAATAGACCCGCTGGACAGAGAAAGAGAGTCCAGGCAAAAATGGGGCATCCTGGCGAACCAAAAACAGAATGAAAGGTTCGGGCAAAAATTAGGGATAAAATTGAAAAATGTACACCCGCGAAGTTGAAAACCTACACTGGGCGGCTTCGGCAAAAAAGGGTATCCCGGTGAACTGAAAACCCGTAAAGGGCGGTTCACGCAAAAGTTAGGGATTCGAAAAGCAAATGACTGCAGTCCGAATTTGATAATTGCAATGAGCATCAGTGCGGGAGAATACATTTGAGGAGCCGGTTATCGGATACAATCTTTTCAGAAGTAGGGATACCGGGAAAGTATTAGAGCCAGATGAGTCATAGGAGGATCAGTTTGTGGTGTTCATCTGCGTCCCGTTGCCGACATGTGTACAAATTTAAGTTGTCAATATTTATGCTTCCTGTGCATATTCGTGTATGTGTATATTTGCTTTGTGTAGCTTCCTCATTTCAGGAGTTACATCCCGTGTACAAAACTCCGCCCATTCAGGGGCCCAATCAATAAAATACGTTATTCAGTACTTAACACTGTTCTTTACTGTTTTGTGCATGATTAACGCCTAAGTTTGATGAAACTAGCATGAGTATAACGTCGCTGGCCCTTGCCAACAGTTGCTAGAGCTTTGAATTAACTGAAAACAACGTCGCTAACCTGAGTTGATTTGGTTGCATAGGCTTGTCTTGTCTTGTTTGTGTTGTTGCAGGCTTCATAACCGTACGAGGAAGATGATCGAAAGATTGCAATAACGAAAGACTCAGCCTTCACGCAGGTCATGCAGGTTCTTCCTGGAGAAGGATCGAACTCCCCAGCTATTCGTAGCTTGTGCAAAAAAAGGGGGGATTGACGATTACGAGATCGTAATGCTGTATTCAGACAGGTTCATCTTTCCCCGCAGGGTCATTCACTCTCCCCCAGCGGAGTCAGTGGATCCCCCCGAGAGAGTAGTCCCACCAGCGGAGTTCTCTCCTTTCAGCAAATGTTCTTTCCTCCCAGTGGAACTCGAAGATCAAGACTCTCCCCAACAGAGTTGGTGGTGGGTCCTGTCATTTATTTTGTCAGGGATACTGTGTAATATCAGTTCACTCTCCAGCAGAAAGTCCGATCATACTGTGCACATCTGCTATTCCCAAGCAAAGTTATGTTCCCCAGCAGGGGGTATCTTCAACAGGGTGTTTGGTTTGAGTTCCCAATTTCCCAGCAGGGTTGACTTCACCCTTCCAGCATTTATTTTGCTGGAATAATTCTGTAGCATCTGGCTATCCCCGGCGGAGTCGGCATTATCTTCAGCATTTGTTTTGCTGGAGCAGTTTCTGTACTCTAGCAGCAGGTGGGGGAAGCACTTGCTCAAATGAACTACCAAACACTCAAGATCTCGGCATGAGATATTCAATGATAATGTCAGTTTCGACAGTATTCCCCACAGAGTTACCAGGATAAGTCTCTCTTTATTCCCAAGCAGAGTTATTTGTCATCAAAAGGTTTCATGAACCAGAATTTCAGAAGTGGCCTCCGGGCATCAGAACAGGCATCCGGTAGTTTGGTTTCCAGATATCCCCAGTAGAGTCCGCCTCAAAGTCGTTGTCACGTCAGTACTAAGAAGTTTGTGGGTCGGGACCAATGAAGAAGTGAGTCCTGACGTGGACAAGTTGTATTTCCCCAGCGGGTCGAAGATGCCTGAGTCCTGACGTGGACAAATCAAGACGAAACATGGGTCCTGACGTGGAACGAAGTTGTTTCCTTACGTGGAAAGATTGAGTCCTTACGTGGACATATCAAGCCAGAGTCCTTACATGGACAGATTGATAACGTATTCATTACGTGGAAGAGCAAGTTCATTCCTTACGTGGAAAGATGGGAGTCCTTACGTGGGCAGATTAAAATTGTGATTCCTTACGTGGAAAGGTGGATCCTAACGTGGACGATGTTCTCCTTACGTGGAAAGACAAATTTATTCCTTACGTGGAAAGAAGATGGTTTCCTTACGTGGAAAGACGAATTTATTCCTTACGTGGAAAGAAGTTGGTATTCCTTACGTGGAAAGATTGAGTCCTTACGCGGACATATCGAAATGGATTCCTTACGGGGAAACAAGTTCATTCCTAACGTGGAAGGGTTTAGTCCTGACGCGGACAGATCCAGACGAAGTCTTATTCTTTACGAGGAAAAATGGTGATTCCTTACATGGAAAATAGATTGATTCCTTACGTGGAAAAGTTTAGTCCTGACGCGGACAGATCAAAGTTTGATTCCTAACGCGGAAAGATCAGAATCCTTACGTGGACATATCAAAAGGTATTCCTTACGTGGAAGAAAAATAGTTTCCTTACGTGGAAAAAGATGGAGATTCCTTACGTGGAAAGACGAGTTTATTCCTAACGTGGAAAGATGAGATTCCTTACGTGGAAAAGAATGGGTTTCCTTACGTGGAAAGATTGAGTCCTCACGCGGACATATCAAGATTGATTCCTGACGTGGAAAGAAAGAGATTATTCCTGACGTGGAAGAGTTTTAGTCCTGACGCGGACAGATCAAAGAAGTTATTCCCAACGTGGAAGAAGAAGATAGATTCCTTACGTGGAAAGTTTAGTCCTGACGTGGACGGATTCAGAAGAAGAAGTATGCCTAACGTGGAAAGAAGGCGTGTTCCTTACGTGGAAGAGAAAGAGAAACTTCAGGTCCTTACGTGGAAAGATGGGAGTCCTTACGTGGACAAATCAGAAAAATGGTTCCTTACGGGGAAAGGAGATCGTGTTCCTTACATGGAAAAGATTGAGTCCTTACGCGGACACATAGGAGGAGGATTCCTGACGTGGAAGAATGACGTACTCCTTACGTGGAAAGATGAGTCCTCACATGGACAGGTTCAGAACCAAAGTTGTATTCCTTACGCGGAAAGATTGGAGTCCTGACGCAGACATATTGAGTTGTACTGGAGTCCTTACGTGGACAGATTGATACGGTTCTCCTTACGTGGAAAAAGAAGATTGCATTCTGACGTGGAAAGGTGGAAAATGTAGTCATGACGTGGACAGATGCAGAAGAGATGATTCCTGACGTGGACAGGTGTTATTCCTAACGTGGAAGAGTCTATTCCTAACGTGGACGATTTATTGGAATATTCCCCAGCGGAGTTGCCGAGATTTTTCTGGGTTAACAGCAAGTGGAGTCCTAACGTGGACAGGTTCTAGTTGAGATTTCTTCGTATTGATGACAGACAGAGTCCTAATGTGGACAAGCAAGCAATCTTTTATCCCCAGCGTGGTCGTTACGAGATCAGTGAGCGGCTGCAAACAGTCAGATCCAGGCAGTGGATGTCGTTACCCAAACAGGGGTGCAGTTTATTTCTGCGATTGGCAAATTTCCGGGTTTCTTAGTATTCAACCGTCTCGTACCTCGAGTGTTTGAAGGCCGTTCACTCTTCACCCAATCGGGTCCAAGTCGCTTGAATAGGGGCAGCTGTTGCACCCTAAAATTTGCCCAACCTTATTCACTTGGTTTATGTTTCATTATCATTAGCATTTGTATATAGAGTCATGTACATAGTCTAATCATCTGCATAGCATAAGCATAGCAAGTCATTCAACAGGGGACCAACCATTATTCTCATCTCTAGAGGCCTATCCAGAGGTTATTATCCTAATTCAATCTCATTCAAGTCATCAAGAAAGAATTTGAAAGCAGAGAGTTCAGCAGATCAAGCCTTGAGTCCATCTCCTAGCTGAGGGTATCTGAGGGTCAACAAGAGGGTTGTGAGCTGTAAGTTGAAGGCATGGAGAGTATCTAGACTTTATGAGAGACTTGGAAAGTCATTTAAAGAAGGAGACAAGTCATTGATGAGAGCACAAGAACTACAGCTGAAGGCAGTCAACTAGGGTTTCATCTGGGTCAACCCTAGGTCAACCCTAGGTCAATTGACTGATTTAAAGGGCATTCAAGTCTATTGGAGAGATGTGGGGGTTCATCATTTGACATATAAAGAAGGATATGGAGATATGCCAAGAAGAATTCAAGAGAAATCAAGGAGAAGAGGAGTTTCTAAATTAGGGTTTCTGTGTAAAATCCCTTAGTTTAGGTCAAATTTCCAAGCAAGATAAGTCAAAATGCAAGGTTCAAATGGATCCTTGGCCAACATGGAACTTGTAGAGGATCTCAATACCTTTAATTTGAGTGGTGGAACACATCAAGGAGATTTATAGAACTCAAGTTATGGTCCTTGCAAGTTACAGGTCATCTGAGGTATCTGAAATTTTGTCTGTGAAAGTGACTTGACTTCCAAGCTAGTTTTACCCCTCAAGGAGATTTCAAGTGAATTTCTGGTAAACATAAGAATTGTTCCTCATTGTCTTAGCTTTCTAGAATGGTATAGCATGCCCTTATAGGATGTGTGGAGCTCAACTTATGGTCATGGCAAGCAAAGGGTATTTTGGTCATTTGTGAATTACAGGTCATTTTAACCTATGCCCAAAACTCATACAAGGAAGCTTCAAATGGAAAAACTTACAACATCAAACTTGCTCCAAATGACATTTTGAGTCTAGAAAAGTGACCATGAGAGATTGGAAATGTCCATAGCACAAGATTTCAAAATTGGTGAATTTAATGAAGGAAAATGGCTTAGAAAATGGTATTTTTCATATCTTGGCCAAATGATGCAAAATTATAGGTCATTTTGAATGGAAAAGGCATTCTAAAAACATTGGCTAAAGTGGAATTTTGAGTTTAGGTCATAATTTGGGAGTTATCCATGGTTGCTTGATTTGAAAGTAACATAATCCAATTTGAAAGGGAAAGTGTAAAGGGAAATTTCTCCAATGTTCTAGGAGGTTCTAATGCAACCTATATATTTATGCAAGCTGAATCATGCAAGGGTTGGTGCTCCCATTTGGCAAGAATCTCCATTTTCATCCATTTTTCTTATTCTTCCACAAGATACTCAAACTTACACAAACCTCTCAAAATTCTCACATCTTGGAATTGAATCATCATCATCATCATTCAAACCCTAGGATTCACACCAAGAAGTGGCTGAATTGATCAAGGATCATACATATCCACTTCATCATTCCAACTTGCATGAAGGATGGAATAGCATAATTCACAAGGTTTCAGCATAAATCACTGCAAACAGAAGCATATTCATCCATTGGAGATTGTTTTTAGCAAGTATCAAGGGTTGGATTGAGGTCTAGCTACCATCACCATTATCAAGTGCAAGGTATGTATATTTCTTCGAATCTCACTGTTCTGGCTGTTAGAGATCATGTGGTTAAGATAATGTTGTTTAGAAACCCTAGAGGATCATTTCTTGAGGTTTAGGGATAGATTCATGGAGATCAATAACAGGTTACCATTTCTGTTGGCTTCGATAACAAGCTTTATGTTGAGTTATAATCAATATGTTGAGGCATAGAATAATGAGGCAAGCATGTAGAACATCTGTTGATCATTAGGTTTGAGTTCTGGCAACTTTGATCTCAGGCAAGCATGGTGTGTTCTGAGGTTCGAGCTCTCTGTTTGGAGTGTGTAATGAGAGTTAGGGAAAACTAAGACTAGGCATGGATTACTGGAGTTTCATAGAATATTTTAGGGCTTGGAATTTTGTGTTTTCATCGAGAAATCATGGAGAAAGATTGAGTGGAATTCTCATGCATGGAAGTGGGGACTGAAACCCTAGGCGAAGGGAGGAAGAAGATGAACCACGCGCCCTTGGATCTGGAGGGAATATTGACTTGACCAGGGATCGAACGGCCCTCATTCAATCTGAGTTTTGGTGGGAAATTTCAAAAGAGACCAAACGCTGCGTTTCATTAATTGGGGGGTTGGGCTCAGAGCGCTATCCACACCCCCCATTTTAATAAGCCCAATGCCTTGAACGTGTTATCCCTGCTATTCACACCCCCTCCACTTTATTTCATTATATTTTCTTTTATTTTCTTTAATTTTTTCATGCATTTTCTAAAATTCATAATAAATAGCAAAATAATCCTTTTTAATTCATTCTTTTTGCATTATTTTCTTTAGGATGTCTAGAAAATTATAAAAAATAAAAATTGCATTTTATTTTTTATTTGATATTTTTCCCATATTTTCTAAATAAATGACATTTTAAATGGTTTCATTTCATACATGATTTTATTAATTTTTGTTCTATTAGATATTTTCATATTTTTCATCCATTCTTTTTAGGTTGTTTAGATTAGATATTGAACTTATAGATTCAATTTAGTTCCCATTTTTTAGAAATTAAATTTAGGTGCTTAGTGTAGGTTTGAACAACATGAACAAATTAGGGTTTTTAGGTGATGACTTAGGAGGTTTGATTCTTTCCCTTAGGACTTAGGGTTTGAATAGTTTAGCTATGGGACTATAGGGGCTATGGGTAGTTATTAGATCCCCTTAGAAAAAGTCAGGATTCCCCTACTGCTATTAATATGCTGTATATTTGATTGACTGGTGTGGTATGCCCTCTGGGGTTTATTGCTTGTTTGTGTGGGTATTGGGATTGTCTGGGGACTTGGGAGAGCTGAAGACTTGAGGAGATGAAAGCCATTGAAGATCCAGAGATTGAAGATCAACTTCCAGAGTTGAAGAGGAGAGTCTTGCTAGCAAATGCTGAGGAGACTAGGGTTTAGGAGCTAGGCAGAGCTCTATATTAGAAAGTTTGTTTTTCAAACATGGATTGCCTTGTCTGTATCCATTCTTCTCTGTGATTCAGAGTCTCTCTAAGACACTCACCCCCTTCCTTTGGAAGGCTTGGTGATAGTGTCTAAGAGATAGAACTCTTGAGAGAAAATGTCTTTTGTGTTAGAAGCAGTCTGTTCACCACCCTTGGTAGTCAACTGATTGCTTAACACCCAATCCACTCTTGTGACTGATCCCTCATCCTGGAGGTTTGAGCTTGAAGAAAAGCCATTGCAGATAGAAGACTGATGATCAAAGCCCTTACCTGAAGGCCATGAAGATGGAGATTGATGCTTGTTGAAGCCTGTAACTGATTGGAGATTACTTGGAGCCAGATGTTGATTCAGAGCTGCTGATGCTGTTTCTTTTGCTGTTGTATTTCATTGCTGATGTATTGTTTGAATTTTCTGGACTGTATTGTTTGCTGTTTACCCTGTTGGGTTGAAAGTGAAGTTTGTTCACTTTTGCCTATTGTTTTCTAGGTTCGAGGTTGAGTGGGACTCCCTCGCCTCGCTTGTACTGTTGCATCCATGCATTTTTACCGCTTTATTATATCTGTTATTGTTTCTGTTTCTGCCTATCCCGTAGGATCTCTGTTTCTCTCTGCGCAAGAGAGGAGCATGATAGACACTAGGTCCTAACCCATGCATGATAACATTAGGTTAGTTTGTTTCCCTTTGCAACCGTAGGTTAGAGTTCTGTCTCTTTCTTTCTCAAAACAAACAGAAAAACACATAAAGATTTCAAACACAATAAAAGACACTTCTTCCGTAAAAGAATGTGAATTCATCAAGACGTCATTTTTGTCCGCCGGGACCGCTAATCAAGAAATTTTTTTTAGAAGGAATAAAATCAACCAAGACAGACTTGTGTCGTACGTGGCCCGAACTACGTTTGCTCTGATCTTTCATGCCGTGTGAAAGTACGTAGGCATAGGATGCGATATCCTAGCGAGCAACCTTCCCCTCCTTTCCCGTAGGTAGGCGAACTACGTTGACTCTGATTTCTCGTTCCAGGCGGGAATACGTAGGCATAAAGTGCGATACTTTGCCGAGTCATTTTATTTTCATTTTCTTTTTCTTCAACCCCATACCTTTAGCGTAGATAGAATAACAATCCATACCCGAAAACAAGCGTGGATCCCGTCGAGTACGACGGACGTGAGGGGTGCTAATACCTTCCCCTTGCGTAACCGACTCCCGAATCCAGGTTTTGGTTGCGACGACCATACCTTTCCCATGTTGTGCGAGGTTTACTCTGAGCGTTTCCTTTCCCTCCCGTGGGATAAATAACGCACGGTGGCGACTCTTCTGTTCAGCCGGCGCCGATTTTCGCAGTAGCGACAGCTACTGCTTCATATACTCCTTAACACAATGGTCTTACTGATAGAAGAAACAAAAGTTTGCTAGATATGAAGGAGCATGATGAAGTAAAAAAAGCTCCCTCACACCTTGTGGGGAGAAGTTGTTGCCACTACAACATATGTGCTCAACAGGTGTCCCACCAAGAAGTTGAAGGAAATTGTTCTTTTGGAGAAGTGGACTGGTGATAAGTAAAATGTGAGTCATCTAAAGGTGTTTGGTTCTGTTTGTTACAAACATGTTCCATATGCTAAGAGAAAGAAGTTGGATGACAGAAGCAGATTTGTGCTGCTTGTAGGGTACCACAGTATAAGTGCTTCTAAGCTATATTATCCTATTAGTAACAATGTTGAATTTAGAAGAAGAATTAAGCTCTGAAGGAGATTCTGAGTCCGAAGAAGAATCGGAAGAAGAGTCAGAGTCTGAAGGTGACTATGATTATGGTCTAGATTCTGGTGATGATACAGAATATGGTGATAATCATGTCTTTGAAGATGGTCAAGATTTTGAAGGTAGTATAACATATGACATTATTCTATCATGTGAAGAAGATTTTTAACAAGTTCATAGACCACATAGAATCAGACAAATACCAAGAAGATTTGCATAGTTTAATATGTTGCATGCTGAGATAGACTCTGAAGGGGAAGTCGTTCAGTGTGCCATGTTGGTAGAGTCTGAACCAGTGAATACTGAAGAAGCTCTTAAGAGGAAAGTGTGGGTGAAGGCTATGAAAGAAGAATTTGAGGCTATAAAAAGAAACGAGACATGGGAGTTAACCGAGCTTCCAAAGAACCAGAAATCTATAAGTGTGATATGGGTTTACAAGGTGAAACTAAATCCAAATAGATCAATTGGAAAACACAAAGCAAGGTTAGTAGCTAGAGGATTTCTTCAAAAATATGGACTAGATTACTTTGAGGTGTTTGCTCATGGAGCTAGACATGAAACAATCAAACTGGTGATTTCTATAGTTGCTAACAGGAATTGGCCTCTAATGCATTTAAATGTGAAATCTGTATTTCTGAATGATCCTTTACAAGAGGAAGTTTATGTATCATAACCTCTTGGATTTGTGAAAAAGAATCAGGAAGGGATGGTGTACATGTTACATAAAGCCTTGTATGGACTAAAACAAGCTCTTAGAGCCTAGAATCTGAAAATTGATTCATTTTTCAAGCTTCAAGGACTCAGAAAATGTGTGATGGAGTATGAGGTTTATATTTAGCATACATCTAATAGTAATATGATTATGGTGTGTCTCTATGTTTATCACATATTGCTAATAGGGAGGTGTTCATATTAGATAGCTGAGTTTAAGAAGGTGCCAATGAATGAGTTTGAGATGAATGATATGTAAATATGACATATTTTCTAGGGATTGAAATTGTGTAGTATGAGAAGGGTATCATTTTGCATCAGCTGAAGTATAAACTTGAACATCTGAAGAGTTTTTAGCTGAAAAATTGCAAGACTGCAATCACACATGCCGAAATAAATCACAAGTTGAATTCTGATGTTGAGGGTGATGATATAGATGCTAGAATTTTTAAATAGTTGGTAGGCTCGTTGAGATATCTGTATAATACTAGACCTGATATTTGTTTTATCCAGTTAGAATGATGAGTAGGTTTATGAACACCAAAGTGGTCATATGACGAAGCTGTTGTCAGGATACTGAGGTATGTTAAAGAGACTCTGAAGTATGGAGTTTTGTTCGCTTCTTGTGTTGAAACTGAGTTAGAGCTGATGTGTTATTCAAACTCTGATTGGTGTGGAGACAGATTTGACATAAGAAGTATTTCTGGATATTTTTTTCAAGTATCTGGGAGGTCCTATTTCTTGGTACTCCAAGAAACAATCAGTTGTTGCATTGTCGGTCTGTGAAGCTGAGTACATTGGAGGTGTTTTGACTGCCTACCAGGTTGTATGAGTTTTGAATTTATTGCAGGATTTGAAGATCAAGGTGAAGTAGCATGTCAAGTTAATGTTTGAGAACAAATCAGCTATAAGTCTTGCCAAGAATCTAGTGTTGCATGGAAGAAGCAAGCACATTAGCACGAAGTTTCATTTCTTGAGAAACTAGGTTCAGAATGGAATTCTTGAAGTTGTGCATTGTACCACTTAGAAGCAGCAGGTAGATATTTTGACTAAAGCTATCAAGACTGAACACTTTACTCAGTTGAGGGGTGAAATTGATGTTGGTAATTTTGAATAGTTGAATGCGAATTAAGGGATGATGTTAGAAGTAATCCATATTCAGTAGTATTGTTAATCAAAAGCATGAACTTTTGATTTGGCTGTTCCAGAAGTGGTGTCACTACTATATAAATGATTTTTGGAAGCGCATGAAAAGACAACGCTTTTTGAAAAAGTACTACTAAAGAGTCAGGAAAAAAAAGGAAAAAAATAGTAGACTTTAGACAGCGCTTTTATAAAAGCGCTGCTAAAGGGATCACCTACGAGAGCGCTTTCAGAAAGCGCTGCTAAAGGGGTCATTATAAGAAAGCGCTTTTATAAAAGCGCTGCTATAGGTGGTACAAAAGACAACGCTTTTATAAAAGCGCTGCTATAGGTCCTGCCTTATCAGACCTTAGAGAGCGCTTTTTATAAAGCGTTGCTAAAGGCCTTGCAAAAGAGCTGCTGTAGGTTTAAGTGGCATAAATTTTAAAAAAATCCAGTAAAACTCATAAACAGAAACAGACATGGTTTTTGGTATTCTTACGCTCGCAACCCAAAAAAACTCAGAAGTAGAAACACTCTTTCATTTCCGCCTCCGTCACCGTCCGTTTCCGTCTGTTTTTGGCATTCTTCCATTTCGTCCGTCGCCATCTTCCATTTCCGCCTCTGTCCGTCTGTTTTTGGAATTCTTCTATTTCGTCCGTGTGTTTTTGGAATTCTTCTATCTTCGTCCTCCACCGATTCTGTACGAAATATAAAGGTTTGCTTCGAACCAATCTCGCAATGTTGTTATTTGTTTCATATTGTATTTTGCTGCAATGGTATATGTAATGGATTTGTTTTCTTACTGAGTTTGCTTTTAAATTTTTTAGCAATGATGAGTAAAATATATATAAGTGTTGCATTATGTTGTTATTTATTCTTGGTGGCATGAGAAGGTGGTTTGGTTTTGACTAATACGAGTGTTAAGTAGTTTGTTTCGGTTTTGATACAAGATTAACATTTTGTTTAGGTTTGATATTGTTTCCACTATTTTTATATAACTTTGATATTGTCCAATGCCATGCCGTGTAGAAATTTGTTAAAGAGTTAACAAAGTTAGAAATTCTATTAAAGCTAGTTGTTAGAATGCAATTAAATTGAACTAGAGGTTAGTGAAGTATTAGTTATGAATCCAATGATGTGTTGTAATTCTGTCAACACATTAACCTCTTATATTATATAGTGTCCATTTCCAATCATTGCAAGATGTGAGTGGAGTTCATGATCTTTGGCAGTTTGTTCAATGAATCTTGCTTGTGCTTTGTTAACTTGCTTGTTAACTTGGTCTAGATGCTAGAGTACAATTCACCATTTATGAAATCACATGATGGAAAAATCACATGATGGAAAAACCCATTCATTTGATAATTTGGTTTTTCTGAATTACAGGTATTATGGCCACAACGAAGAAAAATCACATGATGGAAACGAAACAACAAAAGACGTGGAAGGCGAAATTAAAAGAGGAATAACGATTATGAAAAAAATCATCCGTGCGAGGGATAAAGGTGTAAAGTATGATGTGCATTGGAATGAAAGAGATCAATTAATTGAGCCTAACGGTGCGATGCTGACAATTTACATTGGAGCACTTGTTCGTTCGCAAATTCCAATTACTTGCGATAATTGGAGAATTCCTTCGTTACAACCGGCTAAAGAAAAAATTTGGAGCGAGATACAGGTATGACATTTGATATTTTTAATTATGTCGACAGTTACATCTTTAAATTAATTATACTAACATGATATATGTATGTTTATTTGTTTGCAGAGATCTTTTAATATTGATGATTGCAAAAGAAAATATTGTCTTCAATTGGAC
This sequence comes from Lathyrus sativus, assembly GCA_963859935.3. NCBI lineage: Eukaryota > Viridiplantae > Streptophyta > Magnoliopsida > Fabales > Fabaceae > Lathyrus > Lathyrus sativus. The sequence continues at coordinate 580,412,183 of OZ012737.1, forward strand.
GGAAAACGACTTAGAGGATTTAGAACGTTTTTAGCGAACAAGTTTCTTAAAGATTCTGATGGAAACTTTGTCTAATCGGAGCGTCCAAAGAAGTACGCTGATCTGATTTCAGATGAAGAATTGGAGACATTTGTTGCCAAGCGAAGAACCAAAGAATTTTGTGTAAGTACACCTTATCATGAACAATGTATAATATATATACTTCTTTCCACAAGAGTTCTGATATGATGCTGATCTGATTTCAGATGAAGAATGGAGACATTTGTTGCCAAGCGAAGAACCAAAGAATTTTGCGTAAGTACAACTTATCATGAACAATGTATAATATATATATATATATACTTCTTCCACAAGAGTTCTGATATGACTTAAACTTGTTTTTTCAGGTTGTGAGTGACGTGAATCGGAAACGGGCATCAAAACCCACATATCCATGACAAAAAAGGGCGTTTGGGATATGCACGCTTACAACAAAAAATAGTAAGTATATATAAATGTTTCAATATGATATAGTTACAAAAATAGTAAGTATATATAATGGGATATGAATGCTTTATTATTTTTCTTAATGTGTAGTTAAAAGAGGAGAAAAGTGATGCAACATCTCTTCTGGACCATGTTTTGTGGAAGGCTGCCCGTGTGGGAAGAGATGGAGTCGTTCAGGAAGAAGTTCAACAAGTATTTGACCAATGTGTAAGTACAACATTAGTTTTGTCAGTAACTCAAAAGTGTATAATATCTTATATATGCTTTTATCTATATTTCAGGAGACTCTATCCCATACTATAACTGCAGCTGAGGACGATGATCGCAAGAGCTTACTGAGTCGAGTGTTAAATATTCCTGAGTATTCTGGGCGTGTAAGGGGTATGGGATTTGGTGTCACTCCATCAAATTGTATAAAGCAGCCAAAGAATAAAAATCCTAGCAATAAAGAAGTGATGGAGACGTTGGAGGAATTGAAAGCTCAGATTCGTGAATTACAGAAGGACAAAGAGAGATACATGTCAGAAAGGCGCGATCCAGAGTGTAAAGATACTAGCGACAAAAATAGTATCAATTGTCCGCAGAAGCTTCCAGAGGTAATTGTATATATTACATTGAAATTAACATAGCACAATTTTCTTAATTGACACATTAATCATATTCATTATTTGTTTAGGGCATTTCACCTTGTCGGCTATATTTATCTCACCGACTTATCGCATGGTTAGCAAGGGAAAAGTGCATAACACTTTGGGAGACCTACTTCACCATAAACCGTTCCCTGCTAGATTTTTGAAATTATCGGTTGATATTGCGTTAGAGGGGGGTGTGTTGTTGCCTATACCAGATGATGTTTCAGACGCAACAGTGGTAGGAGATGCAATAGGATCGTATGTTGCATGGCCGTCACATCTCATTTTCATAGATGATTGAGGTAGGTTGAACACCATTATGAAGTATTCAAATGTTTTACGACTCATACATGAAAGTTATTCTTACATTTACTTTTACTTATTTACATGATGATCTTAGACTCCTACAAAATCCAAATCAAAAGATAAGGGGATTATTATGCGGGAAACCGATTCAGCTGCATCAAAAAAACAGGTACTATTACAGTACATGATGATCTTATTATACATAATTACTGAATTTTATATGACTTTTAGGTTCATGATCAACAGTTGCAACAAGTCAGCAAGGGTAAGATGCCTGAATCTAGCAAGGTGCCCAACAAAAAAAAGGCCGAGCCAAAAAAAGCATCTGTTCCTCGATTTAGGTTGTGCCTTGAAACATATGTAGAACAACATATATGGTTGAGGGTGACATCCGTCAAATACCTATGCAGGAAGGTATTTTCGGTTTTGAATATGCCGAAACAATTGCCAAGGAGGATTTGGGACCAGATTTTCCAACATTCTGAATTGGGCATCGGTGTTATGCATTCCTACATCAGGTAATACTCCGATCAATTTTAATTAAATAATTGAACAATTTATTTGCTCATTTAAATGAATATTCTAATGTTGATTATGTTTTTATTTAAGGTTATTATATGACAAGATGTTGGTCTCGCATGATTTGACTTCAAGATTTGCATTCTTATCTGGTAGCTATATCAACGCACGGTCAATCGATCATACTCCAGATGTAGTCAGAGATTACTTTGTCAAATTATTTATGGTCGCGGGATACAGAGAAGTTGTACTTTTTGCATATAATACTGGCCATGGTTAGATTTCATTCTAAATTCATTATTATAATTATTCGTTTTTTCTATTCTATATAACATTTCCATCTAAAATTTTGTCTTATTTTACAATGGACACTGGTTGTTGGTCGCGATTAATCCGATGAAGAAATAGTGTATTATCTGAATTCATTGGATGGTGATCAAACAAAATATCCTGATATGAAGACTATGGTTGATACGTAAGTGAATGAGATATATTGTTCTGAATAATTATCTTTATTTATTATGTGAGACTGTTCTAAATATTCGTTTAATATTATGTTAGAGTTATACAAATATTTCGATCGCAAAGAGAAGCAAAAGTGCCAAAAGGAAGGCTAACAACATTAGCTGAATCAGAGTGCATAGTATTTTCACATTTTTTTACTGTTATAGCGATTATACTTGATAAACTATTTAAACTATATATACTGATAAATGATCGTTTGTTTTTTCTATTTACAGTGTCCTCGTCAGCGCAATGGGATTGATTGCATATATTTTGTATTGCGCTTTATGAAGGAAATTATTCACTCGGGTCAACTAGATATCCAATCATGGTATGGATAAATTCATAAGTTATATGATTTATTTTAATACTTAACCGATATTCCATCTGAGTAATTAGTTTTTAAAACTAAATCGTGGATGTTTTGTTATATTATGTAGTACTTTGATGAATTTAAGTGTTGGTACTTACTCGAAAGCAGAATTGGAAGAAATTAAGGAGGAATGGTGTCAATACATTCTTGAGTTGAGAATTGTATAAGGTATATGTATCGTCAAATATTGATGCGGGATAATAATATTTCTGGAAGTCGTATGTATTTGTAAAGTTATCGATTTTGTAATTATATGTAGATTGACTGTATTTGTGAAGTTGTTATGAGGATCGGCTTGTGTTGAATTATATATAGCAGGTTTATGTGAATTACAATGATTATATGTAAAGTAACTGTAATTGTTATAAGCAGGTTTATCGGAAAAAAAAAGTGATTATTTAAAAAAAAATTATAACGTGAAGAATAGACAGCGCTTTTAAGTAAAAGCGCTGCTAAAGGGTGGGGAAGGGGGGAGAATAGGCCGCACTTTTGAAAAGCGCTGCTAAAGGGTGGGGAGAATAGGAAGCGCTGCTAAAAGGTGAGGGGGGGGGGGGGGAGTAGGCAGCGCTTTTGAAAAGCGCTGCTAAAGGGGGGGATGGCTGTTAAAGGGGGCCTATAGCAGCGCTTTATCCATAAAAAAAAGTGCTGCCTTTACCTTTAGCAGCGCCACTTTAGGCAGCGTTTAAGTGCTGCTAAAGGCCAAAAAAGCGCTGCTAAAAGTATTATTTGGCATAGTGTGTTTAGCTTCTAGGTTGTAGTATTAATTTTTCTAAGTTTAACCTAATTAGTGTAGGTTAGCATTTTCGCCTACGTGACATTATTGTGTATATAATCAAACGTATAACAGAATTTCAAAATGCAATCAATAGAGTTTCTCTCTCCAAAGTTAGTTAGATCTATTTTCTCTCTTCTCTCTCCATCTTCATCATGTTCATCTTTTTCCTCTTGTGCACCAACAGTTCTCACTTCTTCATCAATCCCTAATAATCCTAATCAGAAGAAGAAATGATGTGGTTGAGATTCAATTGTAAACATTGTTCCCTAATATGTTATTGAATCAAGAATTCAATTTTTTAACTACTTTAATTGTCCATTCTTTTCTCTTCTATCTTTTTTTTTTATATAGTTTTCTTGTTGATCAAGAAACCGATCATACTCTAATTTCTTGAGCATCGTTTCACCACAATATGCTTACGTGGACTTTGCCTTTGATCTATAGGAATAGTTTATTATAAATGATCGATTTAAAAGTCTATTATAAAGATAACATCATAATAATTAAAAAAGTCTAACCACTTGTATATTCTTTTAATTAGTGCAAACATGACGCTTATATAAATGACAACTTGTATATATGTATGTGTATATATATTCTAAATAATCTCTAAGCCCACTAATTAAGTTAACTGTTTAATCCTAAGAAATTCACATCATGGTTGCTTTCTGTTTCTCCTCAGTTCTCATACTCAAACATGGATGGCTCTTACAAGAGTTAGACCCCCACAGTCCTTAAATATTAGCCATAAAGAGAAGAACTATGCAAATAATTTAGAGTACTCTTTACCTCAATACCATCAATTCTCTTCACTGAAGCAGCAGCATGTTGAGATTGAAACGCCACCACCATCCCTAAGCTTATGGTGAAGAAGCTTAACCACAATGCTAGCGAACGTGATCGCCGCAAAAAGATCAATACCTTGATTTCTTCCTTCGTTCACTTCTTCCCGATGAAGATCAAACGGTACTAGTAACTATTAATCTCTTGGTAGATGATTCTATTTCAATTGTTAGTAATTTTATATGAAAATAAAATTGAAAAATTGAATTTTTCCACATAAAATATTGTCATTAATAGATATTTTATTCCATGTTAATATTTCAGAAAAAGATGAGCATTCCGGTAACAATTGCAAGAGTCTTAAAATACATACCGGAATTACAACAGCAGGTTGAAGGATTAACTAAGAAAAAAGAACATCTTCTATCAAGAATTTCTCAGCAACAATATGCAGTCAACAAAGAATCACATAGGAAAATAATTCCCAATTTCAATTCTTCTTTTGTGGTTTCAACAAGTAGGCTTAATGATAATGAGCTTGTTGTTCATATCTCATCTTATGAGGCTTACAAGATTCCATTATCTGAGATCTTGTTGTGTTTGGAAATAATGGATTTTTTCTATTAAGTTCTTCTTCTTCTAAACCTTTGAAGGGAGGCTCTTCTATAACTTGCATTTTCAGGTACGTTTAAAATATGACATTTTTAGGTACTATTAATATTTTTTGTTTGACATATTTTATTTATTTATTTAAATAATTTTTTGTAATGTTCTGCAGGTGGAGAAAGCTCAAATTTAGAGTGTGATGTTCTAATTCAGAAGCTTTTTGTCAATGTATGAGAAGAACCAATGTAATCAATTTAGTGTTGGAAGATAAAAATCAAATTAGGGTAGAAGTTTGTACATATTTGGTAGCACGGATGATTGAAATATTGGAAAGGACTCAAAGGAGTAATCACATGCTCTAATTCAAGTAGGAAGAAGATGAATGTATTATAGGAGCTTTGTAATTTATTAAGAGCTGAATTAAGTTGCATTAGCATGCTTCTTTTTTTATAACATTATCAATAGCATAATAGCTAGTTACACTCAACCTAACCAAGCAAATTCTCTTTTCTTTCATGACAAAGACTAACCAAACGATAGAGCGTTTTTTTAATCGAATAAAGAAATCGTGGATTAATTGAGTTTATATATATATATATATATATATATATATATATATATATATATATATATATATATATATATAATATATATATTATATATATATATATATATATATATAATATATAATATATATATATATATATATATATATTATATATATATATATATATATATATATATATATATATAATATATATATATATATATATATATATATATATATATATATATATATATATATATATATAATATATATATATATATATATATATATATATATATATTTTTGTAGGTCTCTTCAGTTTCACTTGTCTAGAACATAACATTCAAAACTCTAATAAAGTTTATCATCTCCAATAACAACGAAAGTCCTAAACGTTAAATATGTAATTCATTGTTGGGTAATGTTAACTTGTGCCCTTGGGGCACATGTTAAGTGATAAATATAGTAAAAAATTATTGGAAATTGTGTTTAAATTTAATACAAGTTATGTTTTAAATTTAATACAAGTTAAACATTAATGATTTTATTGCTTTTTCCAATACTTATTTTCTATTTTTGGATTTCTTAACATGTGCCCTAAGGGCACAAGTTAACATTACCCTTCATTGTTTTAGAAAAATTAGATTTGATTTAGAAGGATCAAGTTTGATTTAGAAAGATTAGATTAGATATTTTTTTGCTTTTGTAGTTTGAGTTTTAGCTTGAGATGAAAGTTATAACCTAAATTTATAAATAGGGAGGAACTCTTATCATTGTAATAATCAAGTTTTGATAATCAGGATTTTGCAGTTGCAAAGTGATAATAAAATTTCATAGTTGTGGGCAGAGAGTTATTATGCACTTCATACTCATCTTCTTTAAACATGTTCTTGTTTTTGTTCATTGTCATTATATAACAATCTTGAGATCAAGATTGAGAAGAATTCACCATAAATCGTGGTTGAATTCCAACATCCGGTATCAAAGCTCCGGTTTTGATTCAAGGGAAGAACAACTGTGATGACGATGAATCACTCGAACGATCACTTTCCAGCAAATCTTCCAATTCTCAAGAAAGATAATTATAAGAATTGGTGCAAGCAGATTAAGGTGGTTTTCTGTTACCAAGATCTTTGGGATCTTATGAAGGAGGAATTATCACTGCTTGTAGAAACTGTGACAGATCAGAAGAAAGCAGCATATAACGAATTGAAGAAGAAAAATTATAAAGCTCTCTTTATATTCCGTCAATGTGTTGATCTATATAACTTTGAAAAGGTTAGTGATGTAGAATCAGCAAAAGATGCTTGGAAGATTCTTGAAAAATCGTTTGGAGGCGCAGAGAAGGTGAAAGACGTGAGGTTACAAACTCACAAAAGGACTTATGAATTGCTTCAGATGGAAGACAATGAAAGTATAACAGATTTCTTCATCATAGCTACAAAACTGGTGATCAAATCAAGTTATGTAGAAATGTGTTGACATCAAGATCAGTTGTGTCAAAGATCTTGAGGTCATTGGCTCTAAAATTCGACCACGTGGTAGTAGCAATAGAAAAGTCAAAAGACTTGTCAATATTGACGAAGGAAAAGCTTCAAAGGACGCTTAAGTCTCATGAACAAAGGATGGCTGGAAGAACTGCAGGAAAGTCGAAGAGTGATATGACTTTGCAGGCGTAGTCAGAAAAATAAAGAAAAAACAAAGGAAGATGGAATGAAAACAAAGGTAGAGGAGGGCTACACCAATTCGACTGGTCGAAATCATCATGAAGGAAACTAGTTGAATTAAAGAAAACCCTAGAACCAAGACAACCAAAGAGGTAGTGTTGCAGGTAGAGGAAGAGGTGGTGGTCGAAAGCCTGACAAAAGTCACATTCACTGTTTCAATTGTGAGAAGTATGGTCACTATTTTAGTGATTGTCCAGAAAAGAAGAAGAATCAAGAAACTGATGCAAAGAAGGCGAAACATGAAGAAGAAGAGATGTTGATGATGGTCACAACAAGAGACGAAGAGAGATTTCAGAAGCAGTGATACTTGGACTCAGGATGCTCAATCACACATGACTGGAAGGAAATATTGGTTTTTCAACAAGAATCCCTCGTCAAAGAACACAGTGAAGTTTGCAAATGACAACACTCTAGCAACTAAAGGTGTTGGTGATGTTCATATCGTGAGGAAGGATGGCAAGAAATAAATAATTTACAATGTGTTAACATACTAAGCATGAAACGTAACCTGCTCAGTATAAGACAGCTTGTCGAAAAGAACTACAAGGTATTTGTCAAAGACAAGATGATGAGAGTTCTCGACGCAGGTGGTAGGTTGATCTTGAAGGCTTAAATGTCTTAGAATAGGAACTTCAAGATTGAACTCAATATGATGGAGCACAAGTGCCTAGCAACTGCAGCCAACAGAGATGAATGATTATGGCATTTTCGACTAGGCCCTATCAACTTTAATGACATCAGAGAGCTAAAGAGAAGAAATATGGCTTCAGGATTACATGAAATCGACATTCTAGGTGAAGTCTGTGAAGAGTTTGTTCAGTCGAAATAACATAAGAATAGCTTCAGCAAGGATGCAAGAAGGAAGTCGAAGGAAATTATGGAAGTCATATACTTTGATATATATGGTTCAGTCCAGGTGGATTCAATTGCAGGCAACATATACTTTGTCACGCTCATAGATGATTACAATCGAAAGTTGTGGACTTACCTCATCTAGAAGAAAAGTGATGTGGTCGAGGTATTTTCCATATTCAAATCCATGGTCGAAAGACAGAGTGTCGAAGCTGAAAATTCTGAGGACTAATGGTGGTGGAGAGTATGTGCTGAAAGTAGTTTGATGCATTATGTGAAAAAGAAGGATTGTACATGAGGTGGTGTCACCCTACACTCCACAGCAAAATGGAGTTGCAGAAAGAAAGAACAGAACCATCATGAACATGGTGAGAGGTATGTTGAATGGAAAGCATCTACCCAAAGAATTATGGGGAGAAGTGGTTTCGACAGCAACATACATATTAAACAGATGCCCGACGAAGAAGCTTGAAGGAATCATGTAACACCCATTTTTAATTATTTAGTTTTCCGTATTATTTGTTTTTCGGTGCATTGTGTGTGGAAATTGTTTGAGGAATTGAGCTCCATAATATTAGAAAAATATGATTAATAATAATAATAATATGATGATTAATAGTGTTGATACTATTATTATTAATATTATTGTTATTATTGTCATATTTAAAAATATTATTGGAAGAGTTTGGAAATTAAAAGGAATAAGATTACTATTTATGGAATTAAGAAAAATGTGGAGAAAATTATTATTGGAATTATGGAATTAAAAGAATTATGAGAATTATATATTATTTGGATTAAGGGTGTTATTAGTATTTGGAAGAATTAGAATTGGAAGGAAGAGAAAGAACACGAGGAAGGGAGCGTGGAACGCACGGTTGGAAAGAACAAGCAAGCCAAGAGCAAGCTGAACAAGGAAGGAGCTTGATCGGGAGATTCTCGTGTGGGATTGTGGAGCTTCATCAACATCAGAATTTCAATTGAGGTAAGGGGGAGAATTTAACGGTTAAATGGCTTTACATGAGAATTGGTAGAAAAGGGGGAAAATCCCTAATCCCCATAGATTATCGCTAGTTTGATGTTGAATGCATGTTATTGTTGCTGAGATTGTGTGCTAGTTAATGTTAATTTCGTATGCATGTGCTATAG